>LGRX02030665.1:0-38365 GCA_001247695.2 Cymbomonas tetramitiformis | reverse complement strand
GGTCGATTACAGAATGCGAGAAAGATTGTGTCATAGACCCGTCGCCATGGACGAACCATGAACTACCCCTGATGCACGCATTGCCAAGCGAACACCTGGATAGCCACACAGAGGAGATAATTGACCGCTGGATGGAAGATAGGAGGAGGGAAGGGGAACACAGAGGAGGAGACAGGGGACCGAGACCCACAACTATGGACGTACTAAGGGCCAACACTACAGTAAGTCGCGGTCTATAAGAAGCCGGCGGATTTTCGCTAGCGCTAGCGGCTTAATCTGACGGACCGAAAATTTGGGCTTAGCGATGCCGATTTCTTATCGATGCACATACGAAAATCTTCTTGTAGCGTGAAATATTTCTTAATCGTGCATCATCCAGTTCCCCGATCTGATCTAGCGTGTGCGATTTCTTATTTAAGTATTAATGAATGATGCATTGTAGATCAGACGTAGCGTAGCGCGATTTCTTATTGGATGCCAGATTGCCAGTGATGCACCTATATCTATAATTTGTCTCAGGCTCGTCCAAGCGCCTACGTACGTGGTTTCTTATTAGGGGCCTTATTAGACGTCCGGGGTCAGCTTCAATGTCTACTATGGGGTGGACGACCGTGAAGCGAGCCACTGCCTCCGGTGAATATAGGCATGTTGGTGGTCTGCCTGCGGCTGAAATGGCTAACGCCACAGATGGATCTTGGTTGGGTAGCACTGCAGAAGGCAAAGTAAAGTAGGTTGATGCACGCAACTCACATTGCTGAATGCGATGGTTATGCTAAGTGATGTTAGGATGAGACACTCAACTGCACTATACGACCAAACTGGATGTATGGGTACTGTAAGTCAAGGCTGGATATTATATGTGCTGTAAGACCAAACTGAATAGTACATGTACTGTACGACCAAGCTGGATACTATATATATATGTACAGTAATATGCCCAACTCTCGCTATTATCATAGTCGCATGATCTATATGCTTAAATATTCCCCGCGCGAAATCGCCTTAGTCATAATGCTAATGTGTGATATACCAATCACGATAAAGACCACTATACTTTTCCGTGCTGCTTGATTTCGACAATTTCTTAACAGATATGTGTAATATGAGTATAGGGTTCGGTGAAACTAGCGTCTCGATTTCTTAATAAGGGGGGTTTTCACATATCTGGTTTGAAATTGCTTGCGGGTGGTTTCTTATGGGTTTCTTAGTTTTTGGCGAGAAATATAGCGGGTGGTTTCTTGTAGGTACCGTTTCTTATAGACCGCGACTTACTGTACGTGGAGTAGGGAGGAAATAAACAGGGACGCACTCAGAAGATGGGCGCTACAATTTACGGACCCGCACACGACAGAGGAAGACGTGAACGGGGACCAGTGGTTGCAGTGGGAACGGGGTGAAATAGAGGAAGCTGAACCACAACCCGAGAGCCAGTGGGACAACAACGGGAAAGGGTACCCAGAGCCTGACAGGCAACACAACAGGGACGATATGGTCTACACAGATGGAAGCCAGAGGAAAGTCAAAAGGGAAAACGGGGAAATGGAGGAAGTAACGGCGGCAGGCGTCTGGGACCCAAGAGGGGAACATGCAACGAAGCACATGCGAAGGTGGATAGGACACTGCCAAACTGTCAACAGGGCAGAGCTCACAGCCATATACATGGCACTCATGCTGGACACAAACATAGGAAAGGAAAAAGTGAGCATATGCACGGACAGTCTAACCTCACTTTACCAAATACAAAACATGAGAAGAAGGCCACACACGCTGGAGAGACATGTACACCGGGATATACTGTGGAAAATAATGAAGCAAGTACAAATGCTCAACGGGGAAGGGACAAAGGTGGCCATATACAAGGTCAAAGCGCATGTGGGGATACATGGAAACGAAATGGCGGATGAGGTAACCAAAAAGGCCTGTGAGGAGGGGAAATACGGCTTAAACCACGACAACACAGACACAGTAACGCTACTGGCAATCTGTGAATCCACGGAAAGACACCTGGAAGGACACCAAGCAATATTTAACCATGTAACAAAAAAAGTACGGGAGGCAAAAATGACGGGAGACACCAACATAATACAAAGACTGAAAAGGAAGCTAGAAACTGGGCCCGAGGAATGGGAGACCAAAAGGCAACGCATTGAGAGAATGGAAGCATAATGCGCACAAAGAAACCGGGAACCGACTGAACAGAGGTAGAAGAAGAAGGAGCCTGGGTAGACACATGGCCGGAAGAGCAAGAATGGCAACAGGTGCAGGAGGAGGAATTGGAATTCCAGCGGATGGAACGGGAAGAGGAGGAGGCACTAATACAGGCACAGCAGGTGCAAACAGCACAACAGGGGGAACAAACGAGAGAGTACGGGGATGAGAGCACACGGGAAGCAGAGTGGGAAATGGACGACGAGGAGGAGATAAGATTGACGCAAGAGGAGGAGGGGTCACCCGGACAGGGAAGACGACAGGAACAAAGGAGAACCCTGAGCCAATTGGGACCTGACCAATCAACTCTACGGGAAACCGAGGAGCTGCAAGAAACCCAACAGGATACTGCGCTGTAGGCAACACAGGAAATAGAGCTACCAGAAACACAGAATATGAGCATGACAGCACAGCAGGATGCCGAAGGTGAGCTTAGCGAAATGGTCCAACAACAGGAGGAAGCACAGGAAGAGTGGAGAGCACTCCAGGAAATGGCACAACAGCAGGCAGCAGCACAAAGGGAAACACACCTTGCGAGAGAATGGAGAAGGGCCTCGATGGAAAAAATACGGACAGCAGCACAAGAGAAGCCAGAGAAATACATGCAGCACTTAAAAGGGGATAAAGCCATGCACAAGCTCTCTAATGAGAAAAAGAAAAAGAAAAAACCACACCCGTTGGGCGTATGAGTAAATTAATTTCCCCGGCCCTACTCTGGGCCGGACCGCCACAAGTGGCGGCCTTAATGGGACAATTTATACCGGGTGGTTCTTATCTTTTTCCTCATCTTGCTTTTCTTGTCTGAGTCTTCTGTATAACTGGTATGTGCTGTGTGCATAGTTTACTGTCAGGTTATGTATTCTTTGTAGTGCCTGTGTGGCCTCTTTTCTGTTGAGCCCAAGTTGCTCGAGTATGTCTTGGTTGTGTTTGTACACCGTGCCTGTCCTGCCCACTGCAAACACATGAAGTTTGGCATGGAATCCGTGTCTGCGTAGCAGTTGTAGCAGCGGTCCGTATTTCGTGTATTTTTCCAGGAGTTTGGGTCCCCATTTTTTGTCATCGGTGTGGGCCACCTCTATGAGGTGTAGGTTTTTGACGTTTGCTGGTGCTTCCTTTTGTGTGCATTCCCATCCGTCCTCCAGGTCTTCTAGGCCCTCTATCATGACTATGTCTACAAAGCTTGGTATTGTGTCGGGCCCATCGTTTCTGCCTGGGTTGTCCTTCCCGTCGTGTCTGCATTGCCCTCTGGTGAGTATGTAATTTGGGAGTACCCTTGGCTTAACCCCTGGGTCCCTCTTTTTTCCGGTGTAGGCGAGTACTTTGCATCCCCCTTTTCTATGGTGGTCGAGTATGTGTTTTAGCTCGTCTGCGTGGGCGTCTGCCCTGTCCGAGAACATCCCTCGCATTTGTGGGTTGTTGCATCCTCCTAGGGCGTGTCCTACTCTCATGAGGAAGCCCTTTGCGTAGTCCACCCCTTTGTGACGACATCCTTCCAGGGTGCACTTTCCGCCTCCTCCGGCTGAGTTTTTTGCCGTCTCATAGTCTTGTGCTGGCAGTATTCTCAGTCTGCATTTGAGTACCGTTTTTCGTGCCGCAAATGTGGCTCGTTTCCAGAAGCCGTTCGCTATTTTGTGTAGTGGCGTGTCTCCTTTGAGGTGCTTCATTGTTTCGTTTAGCCAGCTCTCGGTGGCCCTGCCCTCTTGAACCGGGGGGGCGTTCCTCTTTTCCGTTCTGTGTGTCATGTCGTGTTTTCTTTGTTTCCATCTTGTTCTGGGCATCGGGTCCTCCATCATTGCATGGACTCTAGACTCCTCCGTGACACGGTCGTGGTGAGCTTGTTTTTCGTTTGTCGACTTCCCTTGTGGCTCTTCCCGCTGCTCAATGAGTTCATTGAGCATGTCAAAAATTCCCTCGTCATTGTGTTCCTCTTGGGTCATTTCTAGTCTCTCCGCGAGCTCGTTGAGTTCCTTAAATATTTCTTCCCCTTCAGAGGGTGGGGGTGGTGTTTCTGCGGGTTCGGGGTCGTTTCCTCGGGTGGGGTCCATTCTGCCCTCTGTTTCCCGTTGTTCTTGGTGCTTCTGCACCTCACGCAAAAGGAGCATCTCCTCTTCCTCCCTCTGTCCCATCATGGCCTTTATTTGCCTGTCTTCTTCGTCTCGGGTCTGGTCGGCTTGTTGCTGCTGGTTGGGTACCGGGTCCCGTATTATCGCTTGTTCCTCTTCAGTTTGTTGCGCTCGGTCATGGTGTGCCTCCCATCTGAAATTGCGCTCAGTTTTCAGTTGGTGGGTCCAGGTTGTGGGTTCTCCCTGGAGTGCAGTCATTTTTGTTGAGAGTCTGCTGTTTCCTTGGGCTTGTCGTTCACGAAGAAGTGCAGTTACGTATTTTTGTACCGCGAGCTTTCCCTTTAGCTCCCTGCTGTTCGAGTCTTCGTCTGGTACCATGGGTTTGACTTTTATTGTCTCATTATTATCCCACGCTTCCGTGAGGGTTCCCATAGTGCAGGCTTGTTTTGAACAAGGCTACAATTCAAGCAATTGCAATATCTTTATGGCAGGAAAGATTGACCAGTAAATTAACAGGTTGAGCAACAGCTCCTCCAAATAGTTACTTCAAGTTAGAACAGCGTCCAAATGGGCAATATTCAAGTCTTATACTTTCAAGGCGCGCAGTTCATATTCTCTAATCGATCTGTCCCATGTCGGCTGGCATATCATCATCTGCCACCTATACAAATCTTAATCAGAGAATATGCATTTGGACAATCCTAATCAAGACAGTTGATTTCATTGTCCCTTGCTGATCTTTGCTTTCTTCCTACGAGGAGCCACGTCAAGCCCTTCTTCTTCATCACTGTCACTTCTTATGGAATACTTCAATTGAGTTATATACTCATGTGTCCAGCATCTCGGATATTTCCTAGGTTGCCTCTTCGTCTCTTCAGACACCCCAGCCTTATTCTCACCCATTGAAGTCAATCCAGTATCTGACCCATAAGGTTTCTTCGGTGGTGCATGAACAGTCTCCACCACAGAGGTTGGGGCATCCTCAGATATGGCCTCAGACTTCTGCTCGGTAATAGGCTGATCATCGGGCTGAACAGGTGAGGTCGGGGAGGTGCCCTTTGGTACCCAGTGAAGTTCACCCTTCTCATCCATGATCAATTGCAGTCCCAGTCTCTTCAACCTTCGAGCTTCAGCTTGTTCTTCAGCATCGTCAGCTACAAAGTCATCGAACTCGCTGACGTCATCCTCGGTGTCATCATATTCAGGCGAAGTTGGCTCCCATTTCGGACTGGCAGTGTCCATGTCATGTATGACACCCGCGTCATCTTTGTCATCCGAATCTGGTAGCTTCTCCTTACTGTTAGTGACACCTGCGTCATCATTGTCATCAGAATCTGGTAACTTCTCCTTGCTCCAGGACACAGCGCCTGTACCCGAATCTTCACTGTTCGTAGACGCTGAGTGTGTAGGCGTACGCCCCTGGTAGGGAATTCCATGATATTCGTCATCGTCAATCACAATCGTCGGATTCCAGTACGCGATCCCAACGCGGCTGATCGGTAATGAGAATGGCGCTACCGGCGCCTTCAACTGGGTGGCGTCTTCTAGAAACCAGCCGCCGCCCCTATTACGCTCCCAGCGGCGTAGCGCACCAGAAGGGTGTACGATAATATGCTGCCAGCTATAATCAAGTCCAGGCTTTCGCTCCCCATAGTGCGAAGTCAATGGCTCGGGAGTCCCCTTCCGAGCCCATTGCCATCTCACTGCCCCAGTATGCATAAATACAATATGCCAATCGAATGGCTTGGCCGGGCTATTGTTCCCTGGCACAACTCCTCCCCTCTTAGCTTGTTAGTACAAAGAGATGATAACTCAGAGTCATTTGTACAGCAGCTAAGATCCAGACACAGATCAGCCATGCTTATGGATGCGTGATATGCTTTTCTGATCGAACAGGTGCTCGAAGAGTTGGCGAAGCAATCCAGAGGGCAGAGGGTATACAGCAGCGGAGACTCCCGCTCCTTGTTGCCCAGGATGAGGCCCCAGTTGAGCAGTTTCCGGATGTGATCCCAGCGTCTGTTGGTGAAGGCAAGGAGTATCCATCGTACAGTACCGCAGGTCCACTGGAGGAGGCGACTGTGTCCAGATGCAAGTAGGCTTGCGGTAGCCAGTGCCATACATACAGTAAGAGCAATACAACGGAGTGGGTAACCGACGAACTACAGGTCGAAATCGCAGCGCAAAGGGAAACCTGCCCATCGGATTTTCCATAAACCAGTGCTTGGGTTTGAGGAAGTCGAAGATTTGGAGCGTACGGCGTACACAGGCATCAGCCTGTCGCAGTTGTCGCACCCCTGTGGTCTTAGCCTGACTGTATTCAGTGCACGGTGGGCTAGCCCAGATGACGTCAAAGTAACCAGGCGCGTAACGCTTGAAGTCCCAGTCCTGAACCTTCTCAGCGTAGGTAGGTTGCCAGCGAGGATCATGATCTACGGTGACCACGGTACTCTTCGGATAACATGACAGGAAACTTCTCTCCACACTACCTGTACCACTGAAAAGTACTAGTAGTCGCAACTCGCGTGTCGAGACCACAGAGTCCAGAAGAGCCAGATGCGTCACAAAGGCGTCAGAGGAGCGGCAGTATTGTTCCCAAGGTAGGCAGTTGTCCAGAGAAAGAGGTTCCCTTTCATCAGCGGTGTCCAGGAAGGTTAAAGCTCTGGCGCGTTCCCGCCTTTGCTTCCGCTGCATTCTGACCTCCTGTAAGGCTTTTTCGCGGGCTTGTCCTTCTCGGGATAGTCTCAGTTGTTCAAACTCTGTGAGCTGTTCGAGTTCACCCCCGTAGTTCAACGACTCGCGAGTCTTCCAGGAGTCATGAGCATTAGAGTACCCAGTCCAGCGAACCAGAAATTCTTCTACTTCCTTACCTCCTCTCGCAGGTTTCACTCTTCGAGCCAGAATCTTAGACACATGTGTCTGGGATTGTCCATCCACGAGAACCTTGGCAGGAGTAGGGGTTTGCTGACGCAGCGCAAAAGCTTCATCTGCAGTGCGGTATTCCTTGAGGCGATGCTGCGCAAAAACATCGTGAATACGCCATTTAGGGGGTAACTTGAGCCGATAAGCTACCGGAGCACCTCTGTCAATTTCGGGTAGCTCTCGCTGCTGGTCACTGAAGAACCTCTCGGTGATGGGTAAGGGCCCGTGCCAGCGAGGTCCCAGCTTCCTGAAGGATTCGCGGTTCATGATATTTTCCGTGAGATGCTTAGCATCTACCCAGACCAAGTCTCCCAACTGAAAGGATTTGGCGGTGTGACGCTGGTCAAACTGATGTCGCTGGCATTGCTGTGCCAGTTCTAGCTTAGTGCGGGCGTCCTCTAGTTGAGCCGCGAATTTACTAGCCATCTCGTGGGCAGTACCTTCTCCACCCTTGCGCCTGGAGTGTTGTCCAGCAGCGGCTTGCAGGAACAAGTCCAGTTGCGACATAGGCGAGTGCCCCAAGACCAACTCAAAAGGGGTAAAGCCGGTTACATCGCTCCGCGTATCGTTTATGGCGAACTCCACGTTGGCACACCACAAATCCCAGTCCTCTGGATTGCTGCCTACGAAGGACCTCAGCATGTCTTCTACCACGCGGTTGGTATGTTCAGCTTGTCCGTCCGAACGAGGGTTATACGGCGTAGTGGAGGCCACTTTGGTTCCCATAAGTCTCATCAATTCCTTCCACATAGCATCATGAAAACGAGGGTCGCGGTCAGAGACAATCTTCATAGGGGTGCCATGTAGTTTCCAGATGTGGTCGAAGTAGATTCGAGCTATAACCTCAGCGGAGCTGTCCTGGAAGTTCAACGGGATGATATGAACCATTTTGCTGAGCTTACACGTGAAAGTAGCAAAGGCATCGTGATTCCGCGCCGTGACTGGCAGTCCAGTAACAAAGTCCACACTGACCACTTGCCATAGTCGCGTAGGAATAGTGTGTGGGTTCAGCAATCCATCCGGGTAAGAATTTATCGGTCGCACCGCTTGACAGATAGCACAAGATGAAACCCAGCGTCCCACATCTTCTGCTGCCCCTTTCCACCAGAAGCGTCGCAGGACTCGTTCCAGAGTTTTGTCCCTGCCCGCGTGTCCAGCGGAAACAGAGGCGTGCGCCTCTTGCAGCACTACCTCACGGAGTGGTGAATCTTCTCCCAGTACCAACTGATAGCGTCCAGCGCTCACCTTCCACAACACATTTCCCACCACGCAGAAGTCACGAGTGCGTTGATGCGGAGCTTCTTGGATTTCTTTCCTTAAAGTCTGTAGGGGGCCCGGTCGCCCATATTCCGCTTGCAGCGCTTTGAGAAACTGACCTCCTGATATCTGCTGATGCAGGTCTCGAACGCTGGCCGCTTCTCCAGTACGCACGATAGGAGGAGGGGAACTCGTCTTCCTTTCCCGCTTGACACGCTGTCGAGCTGGCGGGGCGTACACCACTAGCAGGGGCCAAGGGAGATCCAGAAGGGCTCCATCCGGGGCAGCGAACATCTGCACAGGTTCTCCTTGAGCGTCATGGGTAGGAATAATGTACTCCACTCTCATTCCCGCAGATCTGAACAACTGCCGCCACTGTGGCATGCGAGACTGAAAGTCAGGAAGGACAAAGAGAGCGGAAGTATTCTCAGGGTCCAGACGCCATTCTTCCACATATCTCCTCAGTACGGCCTCGATGGTCAAATGGTTGGAGGAGAAGGGAGGATTGCACCAGACGTTCAACCCTCGCCAGTTTTCCTTCAAGCAGTCCGTCCAGTAGCGGTTGCCCTGACGATTCTTTCCTCCCAAGTCGCAACAGGCGTCCACCTCGAAAGGTCCATATTCTTGACTCAAGAAGTCGAACATGTCCGCACGGAACTTCCAGTCCTGGCGGTCGCTGGGCTCCAGGAGTCTGGTTGAGGCCTCGCTGCACTTTGGCGTTGCTGAGTAGTCAACAGGGGTCTTCCTGGGAGAAGGAGGCGAGGATGCTGTCAGTTTGCCAGAGCGCGTCTGAACTGCCAGGGTTGCTTCCTCGTACCCGGTTTCGGCCAGCTGCAGGGTATGTAAGGCGTCCATCCAGAGTTGAGGGGAGTCCATCCAGGTGAGAGTCCCACTGTACGCGAGAACTGGTTCCGGATCTTTGGTCTTGGCGCTGTTGGACTTGCGCTCCTTCAACTTGTTGGGATCTACCACTCCCAGGGGCGCACGTCCTTGGCGAGACTCTTTACCAGCGGCAGGTCGAAACTTGTTGGCAGTGTCTGCGGCTGAAGGAGGTCGCTGCGGTTTCCCAGTAACCGGGTGCACAAAGCCAGCTTCTACCAGTCCTTCTCTCGCGGAAATTTCCTTGTAGTCGGGTCGCCTGGACAGAGCGTCTGGAACCCAGAGTAGCGCCCCAGGAATGTACTCCATCTCGGGTACCCCTACCTCCACTAGATCCATGTACCAACGGGCTTGGCGTCGGCTGAGAGGTTGTCCGGGTGCCATTAACCAGACTAGGGCTTATGGTCACCCTGCAATTGGAACTCGGTCCAGATGAGGTAGTGTCGCCAAGTTTGAGTAGTGCAGTGATGGAGAGCGCAGAGGTCTCTTTCGCCAGCATGGTAGTTCTGCTCGGCTCCATTAAACTGTCTGCTTTCAAAGGCGATGGGTTGCAATCCATTTCCTACGTCTTGCATCAGTACTCCCCCCAGCGCCACTCCACTGGCGTCAGTTTGTACCACGAAAGGATGCCGTCCTTCGGCCGCCGCTTTCATATCAGGTAGCGCCAGAGTGGGTGAAGAACATAGCGCCTTCTTAATCTCCTCGAAGGCCCAACGCTGCATGGGTCCCCATAGCCAAGCGACATCCCCTTTGGTGAGCTGAGTCAAAGGTTGTGCTACTTCAGAGAAGCCCAGCATGTACCGCCGGTAGTACCCAGCCAACCCCAAAAATTGGCGCACATGCGTGGCGTTTTCCAGAGCGGGCCAGTCCCTGATGGCGGCCAGCTTGTCATGTTGAGGTTGACTTCCTTCCCGTGAGATAACGTGCCCCAGAAAGCGTATCTGGGTCTGCAATAGTTGACACTTAGACTCTTTGAGGTAGATGGTTCCCCTGGTTCTCACAGACTTCGAGAAATTGCTGGAGATGGGAAAGATGCTCCTCCAAGGTGTTGCTGAAGAGGATACAATCGTCCAGGAATATTCTTACAAAAGGAAGATGTCCCAGAGCGCGCTGCATGCGTCTCTGATAGCATGAAGGACTGTTGGTCAACCCCATGGGCATCACCAACCACTCATACGAGCCATAGGGAGAAGTGAACGCAGTCTTTTCCACATCCTCAGACGCCATAGCCATCTGCCAGAACCCATCGACTGCATCGAAGGAGGAGAAGTACTTGGCCCCATGCATGGAGTCGAACAACTGCTGAATGTCGGGAAGTGGATATTTGTCCTTGACGGTCAGGCTGTTGATGGCTCGGAAGTCGCAGACCATTCTGAGTACTTCAGGTTTCCCAGGCTTGGGAACCATCAGCACTGGTGCAGCGAACGGACTTGAGGAAGGTCTGATGTAGCCCTTGCTCAGGAGTTCATCCAGGCGTTCTCGCAGTTGAGTCAGCTCCACCATGGACATCTTGTAGGGCCTCTTAGCGGGCGCGATGCCATTCCATCCCTCTTGCAGTCTCACATGGGCCACTTCATCTTTTCGCAGGGCGTCAAAGTTGGGCAGCGCTTCGCGAATTACTCGAGGTGAAAAGGACTCGATCAGCTTCTGAAACTTCTTCCTCCACTCGGGGGAGATTGAAGGGTCCTCCAAATTCTCGCTGGTGGCCACCGCTGATAACATCGAAGTCCCTACCAGAGGTGTCGCATAGGCCACTAAGATGTCGTGGGGTGTCGCGGCACTGTCCATTCCCGCATATCTGCGCCGATAGGCTTTGATCTCCTTGGTCGCTTGAGCCGCTGATAACATTACCATCGGTTCCAGAGCCATCGCGGTTCTCTCGCCTTTGCGTGTAGAGCTACGCCCCGGCGAACATCCCCGTATCCGCACGGATTTGCCATGCTGGCGAAACTTGACTGATCCCCACCCATCATAGTCCAGCGTGACCGGCGAGAGGTGTCTCAACCACCTTCCTCCGAGTACAATGTCCACCTTGATGCCCAGAGGAAGTACTCGCATCTTGATGACCTCGGAGTAAGTCCCCTCTGAAGTCTCGGCGGTCAGCTTGCCGTAAGCGACTTGCGCAGAGGTCTGCACTGACCCATCCGCGAGGGTAACGTTCAGCGGCATCCCATTAGCGCGAACTGTGAGGTTCAATCTCTTGACGCACTCACTGGAGATGAATTCATCCGAGGCACCCGAATCCACCAGCACGCGCACTCGCTGTCCCTTCAGCAAGGCCCAGAACACCAATAGCAGCGTTCCCTCTTTGTCCCGAATCGCAGTCAGCTGACTGTCCTGGTTCCACATTACTTGACCATCGCGTCGCAGATGTGCACAGATGGCTGCTCGCACTGGTTGATGCAAAGGTACGCGCTGCTTAGACCGGATAGGTCTTGTGCGCGGTGGTGCAGGCTGCGAACGAGGATCCGGACCAAAGTACCATCCACCTTCCAGGTCGCGATCTGCTTGTAGCTGCCGCTCCTTAGCGCGTCGCTCCTGTCCCTGAGCGCGTCGTCTGGCGCGGCTCTGCGTGCGGCTTTCCAGAGGGTAAGAGCGAAGAGGTTGGATGGAAATCTTCTCCTCCTCTTCCTCCCCAGCGCTATCTTCTGGTTCGGACTTTTGAGTGAACGAGGGGGTTTCTTCTTCCCGCGGTGCCGCCTGGGCGTTGGTGACGTTCGCTGGTGCTGCCACTGCTTCATTACCTTCCAGGATCGGCCGCAGACGATGGCGTTGCTGTTTCTGAATGGTCAGTAGCAGTTCCAGGTGGGTTTCCTCCTGGATGGTTTTCAGGGGAGTCGGCTCCACTCCTTCTGTCACCGTTGTCAGCACACTTGGATTGTTCTCCGATCTGGCGGCGGCCAGCTGTCGCTCCATCAACTGCTGCGTGAAGTTGAGCGACCGCTGGGAGTCCTCGAGGTCAGAAATGTCCCCAGAAGTTGCGGGCTGAGAACTGGATGGAGATAAGGTCAAATCCAGAGTTGTCGCTGGATTCGCATCTGATGGTTCCGCTGAGTCCAGGGAGAGTGAATCACCACTTGCTGTTGAGGGTAGAGCCAGGTGAGCAGCCTCCTCCGCAGCTTCCCTTTCTCGCTGGTTCCATTGGTGCACCCTGTATAGACTGCACCATGCGTCTGGAATTCCTACATCTCCACCAGAACCTGGGATAGTACCGCACTCGGTCTCCAGAGATAGCTGAACTGCTCCTTCGGTTATCGTTAGGTCAGGGGTGACCTTCCCATGCCATCTGTACCAGCGGCGGCGATATCTGCGCCACCCTTCTGGTACCCATGCATCTCTCCATTTCTCATTCTCCTTTACCAGCGCTGCCGCGGCCATGTGCTCCGGGTGCGTCATCTCTCTCCAAGCACGCGTGCGATCCGCCAGTGACTCTGCTCGAAGTCCTGGTGGTTCATCTCCCAACCTCGTAACCTCTGCCTCATGCTGCAGTCGGTCTCGTACAGTCTTCGGAGTTCTGCTGCGAGGTTTTCCAGTGCGCTTGCGCGCTGCGCTCGTAGTGCGCTCTGCGCTTGAGGTTGACGCCCTCTCTGCCAAGGCTGGACACGCTGCTGGTCGAGACGTCGAAGGAAACACCTCAGGTCGAAGTTTAAAAGGTGGGGGTTCTGAAGCTGGGCCAGTTTTTGAAGTTCCACCCCCTTCCTCCCCACTGTCGTCCAGAGGGTGTGAAACCGCGGGTAGCGTTACATCCTGAATCCGCTGCCTCAAGGCTCGCATACGCTCCACCGGAGCTTTTCTCGGTACCCGCGGTCGAGGAGTTTTCCGCCAGGGGTGTTGAGTGGGTTGAAGGTCCACTGGGTCTCCTCTTCCTGACCATCATCCTCATCCAGTGCTGCCAGTACTGATGTCTCAGGGTTAGGGTTAGGGTTAGGGTTAGGGTCATTCCCCAGGTCTGTGGGGTCAACGCGGGGCGTTTCGCCACGCTCGCGTCGTGGAGCCTGACAGCGATCACCAGTTCCAAGGGAGCGATCTACACTGAACATAACGGGAGGCTTGGAGCGCTCAGGCGACGAAGTGGGTGATCTTCGTGGCGACCGCTGATGGCGCCGGGACACCAAGTGATGTTCTCGCCGGCCCTGCTCAGTGGAAAGGTTCGCTGTGTAAACAGCGGTACTGGTCAACGGTGGTTCATCCCGTAGGGTTCTGGTTCTGTCGAGATGGCGTTGTCGCCTCTGATCGGCAGACCAGGTGAATCCGTACCCTCGAGCGGCCAGAGGGTTGGGGGGTGGCGGAGGATCTTTATGGGTATTCCCTCGGTTGTGGGCGAAGGCTGTACTCCTTCCCCAGGGGCGGTTACCCATACCGCCCTGTCGCCGGCGTCCCGCCGGCGGGAGGACACTCAGTCCTCCTCCTCCGCAGATTGCTGACCCGAGGAGGACGCTGCGGCCGATTCCTCGTTCTGAAAATACTCCAGCGCTTCCGCTTCATCTTCCAAATCCTCCCATTCTGTCTCCAGCGCTGCGATAGGAGATTCATTCGCAGCGCGGCGGCGTGCCAAACGAGCTGGGGCGTCAGCAATCCAGGCTCGTTTCTTGGCCTCGTCGGGACAGTTAGCCCATAAATGGGAGTCAGAGTTGCAGACGTAGCATCGGCGTGGCGGCCTGGTCAATCCCGCCGGGCTGGGCGGCACGGCGTGCTGCACCCTGAGGTCGGCGGGGTCGAGGTCAGTAGCATCTTCCTCCCCAGCGTCCTGCACGGCGTTAAGTCTGGAGGACGAGCGACCATTTCTCCAGGCAGGACTTCGGTTCGCAGGTGCGGAGACGGGAGAGGTTCGCGCTGCGGTCAGAGCTTCACTGCGCTCCAATTTGGTGGCCACAGTGATGATATGCTGCAGCGCGGTGGATCCGGGATGATTGCTTTCCCAATCCGCTGGACTTTGCAGATCCAACCGATCCTCAATAAGGCGATCCATCACAGCTTGCTTCAGTCGCAGTCCAGACCAGAACTTATATAATAGCTGCTGCTGGCTGATGGCGTGGCAGTTGGGCATGGCGTCTGCCAATAACTGGACTACCTCGTGTCAGGATACCAGACGAGTGGCGAACAAACGCGCAGTCTCTTCTCGTCGCTGCGCCATGCGCATCACGGTCCCCGCTAGTCCTACCAGCGCGATGTCATCCAGTACGCTCCTGGCTACGTCGGCCAAGAAAGGCGCCAAAGTGGCGTAACGCCGGTTCCAGGCCTCCGAGTTCAACATTCCACCTTGCTTGAGAAAAGTTAGGGATCGCGGCTGTAGTTTGCGTTGAGCCACTTCCTTTCAAGATCTCCGGCATGGTGATCATGGTTAGGTCTAGGCGATAAGCACTCATGCGACCCAGGGCGAAGGTGACTACGCCCATTGACAGAAAATTGACCAGCGCTTCAGAAAAAGGTGGAAGCGCGGCAATATCAGCGTCAGTGGTGATTAGTTCAGCGGAGGAGGGGTACATAGGAATGTCTCTGATCAGCTTGAGCACATCAGCCACTGTCTTGGATTCTCGGTAGACATCACTTGGGGAAGCCGCTCCCATAAGATCGTGGTGCCCTGGGAATTGAGAAAGGCGCTGGTCTACTGGCAGGAGTCCCGGGGCCGCTGGCAATGAATTTCCAGGCGATCTGTACTCTGCTGCGCTGGGAGCACCAGAGGGAAACCGGTTGACGCCCAGTCTAGCCGGTACTGTGGCGGGAGTTGGTTGGTTGCCAGCCGCCATTCCTCTAAACAAGTACGCCTCGGAAGATGAAAATGCTGCCCAAATTTGGAGTCCCAGGGGGTCAAATTCTGTCAGCTCGGACTCTAAGGCATTTTCCGCGATGGTCACCCATGAGTACAAGGGCAGGCGTCTCTGCTGAGTTCCAGTACGGCTTTCCGCGCAACGCCGCGCTTCATCCACTTGCGTTTTCTCCACTTCCAGAGTGAAAGCGTCACTGTCCTCAATCTCAGTCAGGCGCACAGGAGTATGCACTGACCCATGCTGCGCCAGGTCTTGGATGTCCACTCCGATGTGCCGCATAGTCATCCAAATCCGATTGGTATCGGTTATGAAGTGACTGGCGCTTCCAGGCATGATTGGCAGTCGGTAAGAATATTGTGCCTCAGCGCCGTGGCTGACAGTCACTGCGGAGGAAGAGGACAGGTGATTTCTCAACCAGAAGGAGGCTCCTTCTAAAGTCCATAGCAACACGTCTAGACGCCTGTGTCGTGGTTCACCATTGTCTGAAGGCGGGGGCGAGTTTCCTGGTGACGGTTGATCAGGCTCAGCGGAGTCAGAAGGCGATGAGCCGGTAGCCGGTGGATCTGGCTGAAATGGTGCCGGCGCCGGATGAGCCGGTGCCGGAGCCGGTTGAGCCGGTGCTGGAGCCGGTTGAGCCAGTGCGGGAACCGGTTGAGCCGGTGCTGGTACCAGCCAGGGACCTGATCCAGCTGCTGGCGCCGGTGCACCTGGTAAACCGCTCGCCCATCCTAAGGTGTGCTGGTAGGGCGTCATAGGTGGAGCGCCCGCTGCTGGTAGAACCGAAGTCAGATGTGGATAGTGTTGGAGCACTTGCTGATGCAGATTTTGCATGTACTCTGATACCTCTAACATCATCTGATTCTGCATTAGGGATTGATGCTGGGAGTTCAGTGCGGGGACAGAGGCATCTGAGGGCGTTCTGGCTGAGGCGGGGTCAGAGAAGAGTGCTCTGCGCTGTTCTGCCAGGCGCTGCTGGTTCTGTTCCCATCTCTGATGGCGCCTCTCCCGGCGAGAAAGCTGGTTCACTGAGTCTGAGTTCAGAGGTAAGTTTCTGACTGGAATTCTGCTGAGGACATCTGCTTGAGAAGGGGGTTCGATGACTGTTAGGTTGTGGTTAAGATGCGGCTGGTAGGCTGCGAGTCCAACGCCACGCCTGAGTGCGAGGTCTGCGTAACTGACTGAGCTGACTGGCTGCTCCGTAGTTGTTGAGGTCAGCGAGGTAGTGAAAGGTCTGGACTCGCGGTTCAACAGGGACTCGGGCATATCCGTAGTTGTTGAGGTCAGCGAGGTAGTCAAAGGTCTGGACTCGCGGTTCAACAGGGACTCGGGCATATCCGTAGTTGTTGAGGTCAGCGAGGTAGTCAAAGGTCTGGACTCGCAGTTCAACAGGGACTCGAGCATATCCGTAACCGTAGCTGCCTCCGTAGTCGCCTGAGTCAGTGAAGGCGTCAATGAAGTTGCCTCGCTGTCTTTCTCGGACTCGAAAGTCACCGATAACTTTGCCATAGAGTCACCGATCACCTTAGGTTCCGTAACGGTATCGGTAATCGGTGAGGTCAGAGAGTCACCGTTCACCTTCTCCGTAAGCGGCGATGTCAGCGAATGCCCAGAACATGCTATGCTTATGTGGCGTGGGCCACCTGTCAAGCCGGAGCCACCTGTCCTCCCCGCTGCCCTCACCTCCCCGTTGCTTGTTGAGGAGGGAGTTGGATGCATTGAGTGTGCCATGGGTTCGCCAGCAATGCGTTGGTGCATGTCTTCTGACCTCCCCGCTGCCCCCACACCCCCTTGGTTAGGGCGCGGAGTCCAGGCGAGATTCTCACCCGGCTGCTGGCGCTTTCGCCAGTTGGCCACATCAGAGCGCGAAGGAAATTGACGAAGTCCTGGTTTCTGCTCATTCGCCTCATTCTGCATGTCCTGCTCACATGCTGCAATTTTGACCTCGGTCATTTCGCGCACGGCGATCCGGTCGCGAGGTGGTCGGTCAGCCGGTAGAGGTTGTCCCACAGAGGCTGCTCCCGCGGACTCAGCCTGAAGCGCGTTCTCGCTGAATGGCGTGGGCAGCTGGCCGTGCGGGGAGGTCATCACCGTAGCTCCAGACCAAGTGTGTGGAGTCCTGTAGGAGTTCAAAGGACTTCGCGGGCTTGGAGCTGGAGGACTCATGTCGCGCGTCCGTGGTGGGCTCCTGCAGCGCGGCGGTGGCGGGGTCCGGTCTCGAGTCCGAGGCGGGCTTCGCTGGCGCGGAGCTGGAGGGCTCAGGTCGCGGCTTCCTGGCAGCCGCAGAATGCCAGGGGAAGGAGAGGTCAAGTTGACATACCGCTGGGGAGTCGCCCTCATGTTTCGCCCTGCACCAGGGGTGTCAACAGTCAGCACCCTTGGTGACGCCGCTCTTGCATGACGCAGGGGCGGATTAGGGCGCGGTTTAGGTACCGTTACAGCCTCCTCCAGGGAAGGTGTCACACAAGCTGTTTCAGAGTCCAGAGCCAGAGGAGTCACGCTGTTAAACTCAGGAGCATCAGCTGACAGGATCGACTTCTTCTTGGGTATCTGGAAGCTTGGCGCACCTGCTGCTGTCGCAGCCTGCGGCGGCTGACCCGGAGAGGGCGCCTTGTAGGTGCCTTTCGCCCCCTTGCCAGTGGTTCCAGTGGCTGCAGCACCTCTCGTGCTGCGCTGGCTGGCCTGTCGTCCCCTTGTACGCCTGGGAGTCGACGTAGGCGACGTTGGAGGTGAGCGTCCCGTGTTGGCGTTTTGCATCATGTTGAAATTAAGAGTGGAAAAGTGTAAATCTGACCGTTGGGGAAGTCAAATCTGTCCAATTTGGGCAATTTCCCCCAGAACACTCAGAAAAACATTTCATCGTAGCAGTGGAAGTCGTGGTGAACAAAGAAATATGCTTTCCAGAGTGCAATGCAGTTTTTGGTGGCCAAATTTCAAAAATTGAGTGTTGATCGGCAGTTTGGCTAATTTCTTGGCGGCCATCCCGGAGCAATCCAGACTAATTGGCCAGGTCCCAGTGTTGGAGACTATTTTTTTCCCTTCAAAGAATATAAAAAAAATAGAAAACTATCCTTCTGGGCTCCCGTTTCCTCCTATGTAGTCTGATGGGCTCAAATTTGTCTAATTTTGCTCTGCCGTGCCGGTTGGCCATCCCAATTTAAAATGTAGCGATCTATGAGGACCCAGGTCTCGGGGCCAGGTTCCAAACGACAAAAAACTATCAAGAAACGTCTGGAATTTTTGTGTCTACGTTAAAACTGTCTCCGAGGTCCTCTTTTCTCAATCTGACCACTGGTCCACTTTTCACTCTCCGTTCGGGTCAATCTGGCTGTTAATCCCGGTAGATTTGAGTTGCTGGCGGCTTCTTTCCCCACTTTCTGACCATTTTGCAGCATAACAGTTTTGGAAAATCGCCTGTTTGCATGCAGGGTGAAAGTCAGGGGGCAAAAAGGGCGCAGAGCAATACCACTTCCAAGTGAAGACTTCTTGAGCACGTGACTGTATCCGAGCCGGAGCTCAAGTGTCAGTCAGAGGTAAATCTGCTTCAATCTTGGGGCACAGGTCCGTAGTCGGCAATTTTGCAGTGTACAAAATTGCAATGTTCTAGATAAACAGTTGAACAAGGCTACAATTCAAGCAATTGCAATATCTTTATGGCAGGAAAGGTTGACCAGTAAATTAACAGGTTGAGCAACAGCTCCTCCAAATAGTTACTTCAAGTTAGAACAGCCTCCAAATGGGCAATATTCATGTCTTATACTTTCAAGGCGCGCAATTCATATCTCTAATCGATCTGTCCCATGTCGGCTGGCATATCATCATCTGCCACCTATACAAATCCTAATCAGAGAATCTGCATTTGGACAATCCTAATCAAGACAGTTGATTTCATTGTCCCTTGCGGATCTTTGCCTTCTTCCTACGAGGAGCCACGTCCAGCACTTCTTCTTCATCACTGTCACTGCTCATGGTGCATTTCAATTGAGTTATATACTCATGTGTCCAACATCTCGGATATTTCCTAGATTGCCTCTTCATCTCTTCGGACACCCCAGCCTTATTCTCAACCATTGAAGTCAATCCAGTATCCGACCCATATGGTTTCTTTGGTGGTACATGAACAGTTTCCACCACAGAGGCTGGGGCATCCTCAGATATGGCCTCAGACTTCTGCTCGGTAATAGGCTGATCATCTGGCTGAACAGGTGAGGTCGGGGAGGTGCCCTTTGGTACCCAGTGAAGTTCACCCTTCTCATCCATGATCAATTGCAGTCCCAGTCTCTTCAACCTTCGAGCTTCAGCTTGTTCTTCAGCATGGTCAGCTACCAAGTCATCGAACTCGCTGACGTCATCCTCGGTGTCATCATATTCAGGCGAAGTTGGCTCCCATTTCGGACTGGCAGTGTCCATGTCATATATGACACCCGCGTCATCTTTGTCATCCGGACCTGGTAGCTTCTCCTTACTGTTAGTGACACCTGCGTCATCATTGTC
Source organism: Cymbomonas tetramitiformis (assembly GCA_001247695.2). NCBI lineage: Eukaryota > Viridiplantae > Chlorophyta > Pyramimonadophyceae > Pyramimonadales > Pyramimonadaceae > Cymbomonas > Cymbomonas tetramitiformis. The sequence goes on along the minus strand of LGRX02030665.1, from coordinate 18,780 downwards.
ATCAGAATCTGGTAACTTCTCCTTACTCCAGGACACAGCGCCTGTACCCGAATCTTCACTGTCCGTAGGCGCTGAGTGTGTAGGCTTACGCCCCGTGTAGGGAATTCCACGATATTCGTCATCGTCAATCACAATCGTCGGATTCCAGTACGCGATCCCAACGCGGCTGATCGGTAATGAGAATGGCGCTACCGGCGCCTTCAACTGAGTGGCGTCTTCCAGAAACCAGCCGCCGCCCCTATTACGCTCCCAGCGGCGTAGCGCACCAGAAGGGTGGACGATAATGTGCTGCCAGCTATAATCAAGTCCAGGCTTTCGCTCCCCATAGTACGAAGTCAATGGCTCGGGAGTCCCCTTCCGAGCCCATTGCCATCTCACTGCCCCAGTATGCATAAATACAATATGCCAATCGAATGGCTTGGCCGGGCTATTGTTCCCTGGCACAATATGTCACATGCCATCGAGCCATGCCATCTATCGTTTGTACTATGAACTATCACTAGGTACCCCGCGCCGGAGGTACAAGCGCAAGCGGTTCAGCGTGTGCAATATTTTGCGTCTGGCACACCCCCTTCTTCTGAACAATTTTTTGCATGTAGCATGAAGCATAATTTTTTCCACCATTCGATTCTAAAGCATTTGTATTCATTAGGTGAATACCTTTCGTTTGAGCTATCGATTGGCCCCATCCGCAACCGCATCAGCTTAGCCTTCGCGACTGCAAGCTAAGTTGGTGCGGTGTGAGATGGTTTCAACCACTTGCGGCTTTGCGTAATAGGGGTTTTCGTGAGAATCTTCTCACGAAACTTGGCAGTGATATTGTTCATATCAATATCAGTGCAACCTCAAGAGCATATGGCAAACCGTTGAGTATATTAAAGACGGCCGCGTGCTGGCATGATGCCTTTTGGGTTTGAAACCCAAACCCAAACATGCCAAACAGCGAAGGGCTTCCCGTGAGTTCCAGCGCACGTAACTTTGCAAAATATATTGATAAGATGCATATATTTCACTTTTCTGAAGTGCAAGGTTTGCGATATCGTGTGCGCGAATTTAACATATTATTTCTTTGACCCAGATTCATGAGTTTGTATATCACGCTAAAATCTGTGTCAAAGAAATAGTAATACCATTTTGTGCACAGACTTTCTTAGACCTTGTGCTTCGAATATATCAAAGATAAATATCTTGGCAATATTTCTACTCAGTTACGTGCGCTAGAACGCACGGGAAGCCCTTCGCTGTTTAGCATGTATTGGGTTTGGAAACATTCGAACCCAAGCCCAATAGATCTGCCAAAGAAATAAATTGATGGTTTTGCCAACAAGTTATCTCAAACCTTGTGCTTCTGAGAACTGAAAGATATGTGTCTTGTAAATATTTGTGCATAGTTTCGCGCGCTATAACGCACGGGAATTGCTTTTCAGTTTGGCATGTATTGGGTTTGGGTAAACTCGAACACAAACCCAATAAATCTCCAAAGAAATAAATTGATGGCTTCGTGCACAAGGCTTTTGAGGCCTTGGGCCTTTGGCAACTAAAAGATATATATCTTAGTAATACTTTTGCAAAGTTACGGGCGCTGGAACTCACGGGAAGCCCTTTGCTGTTTGGCATGTTTGGGTTTGGGGTTGCATGTACCCAAACCCATGATGTGTAGCACGCGTTTTGCGCATAGCTTACATCAGAGGTTGTGCGTTTGAGGGTGCACCAATATTGCTGTTAGCAATATTGGTGCCAAGTATCGTGCGCTAGAACGCACGAGAACCCCTCCGCTGTTTGAGTTTTGATGCGATGTGCATGAAAGTGAAGGGCCTCTCAGCTTAGCTCGCAGTCGCGACTGCAAACTGAGCTGATGCGGCCACGGCTCAGTCAAGAGCTCAAAAAACTCCTACCTAAGAGTCTAAATGATATATCTTTGTGCATTACGAACGTTGGAAAATGTTTTCCCAATCTAATTTACTCGCAAACAGTGTGGGGTATACATACGTGCAGTGAAATATTCACGGCCGTGAATTTAATATTCACGGCCGTGAATTCCAGATTCGGGAGGGCGTAAACCGTACGTTTATGTGAGAACTGAAGTCGGCTTGGTTGCAAAGACCTGTCTGGTATTTTCTCTAAGTATTTTCAGACTTTCCCAAAGTGACCAAAAACCGAACGATCGGCGATCGAACGGTTTTTGGTCACTTTGGGAGTGAGATCGTGAGTTTAGGCTTGGTGACAACACGCGAAACCACTGAGTATTTTCAGACGTGTTCCCAAAGTGACTAAAAACCGTTCGATCGCCGATCGAACGGTTTTTGGTCACTTTGGGAGTGCGATCGTGAGTTTAGGCTTGGTGACAACACGCGAGACAACACTAAATATTCTCAGACGTGTTCCCAAAGTGACCAAAAACCGAACGATCGGCGATCGAACGGTTTTTGGTCACTTTGGGAGTGAGATCGTGAGTTTAGGCTTGGTGACAACACGCGAAACAACACTGAGTATTTTCAGACGTGTTCCCAAAGTGACCAAAAATGGCTACTATCCCGAGATCCTTGTGGGAGGACCTAGAACGCTCTAGATCCTCCCACAAGGATCACTTTTTCAATAATTTATTTAGGCGCCCCATGAGCTTTCTACAAGTCAACACCAAGGAATACTTTCCACATGGGACCTATACTAAGTAGTATGGTGCGTGGTTTGACGAGAATCCATCATATATACTCCTAGCTAATGCATTTATAGCATGTCCCAACCAAATTTTGAACTGCTACGCCTTTTAAAGCTTCAAAAGCGGGGTGTATCTTCCATAATTTTTTGCCAATCGCATATCGATCCTTTGCCACCATAGACATGATATATCTCAAGGTATGCATGTAGATTAATCATGTTTGGGTCAAAATACGACTTGGATAATGTATATTGGACACATCACACGAACGCGGTCACATGGGTAAGATATACACATTCCTTAAGTATGGGGTTAATATCGCATTTTGGGCGTGAGTCTTGGTCCATTTTAAGCTTTAAGGCTAGATCTTTGCCTTGGTGAGCACTTCAGTACTTTAATATGACTTCAAAGTCTCCTTGGGATTTTTTGAACGGTTAGAACTACCGCTAGAGGTTCTAGAATACGATTTTCAGACCCTGATAATGATGGAAATATTGAATTTCGACGGTACTACACCATGGCATGCGCATATGCGGCGATTAATCCGGCTAGTATGATATTAAAGGGCTTACAAAATTAGGTTTGGTCATATTCTCGAGGGTTGACAACATACGCACCAACCCGAGCTTGTGCCAGGAGGCACGACGTACCTGCTGAGACACCCATAGTAGGGGGGTCTGATTTCGATGAGAATAAGAGTATCGAACTATTAGGGAAATTAGTGAGTGGATGTGACATTGCCTGAGCGAACAGTTGGGGAAAATAATATGTGAGCTCAGAGGAGAGAATAAAGAGAGGTAACAGAGTTGGTCTCTTGGACTTGGACAGCAAATGATATAACTCTTGCTGTCTGGGTTTATGTTAAATAGTATATCTGAATATATGATATGATTCCTCAAGATAATAGAGGATAATAGTTTACTCCTGGGAATTCCCCTGGGACAATTTGGTATCTTAGGCGTGTGAGCGTCTTTTTAGCTCGCTCTCGCTCGCTTTGCGTGCTTGCATGCGCACTTTGGGCCTGTGGCGAACTGCTTTCGGCTTCCGTTGCGACGTTCTGATATGTTTTTGGTGTGCATTCCGGTTGTTCTGGCGGCTTGACGGGTTAGCGTCCTAGAGGCGGGACCGTTTTTGTCGTTGGTTATACCGGTTTCACTCGTTTTTGGCCTATTTTGGCTCACTTCCGTGTGCATCCTGATAAGTGAACTCTACGGCACATATTGGGGGGGAGGTATGATGGCTTACAACAACTTTTGTGCGATTTTTATGAGTTATTTACAATTGTTTTAGTCTTCATCAACTCATAGTATGGCCTCAAACAGCTTATTTCTTCAAAATATGTGCGGATTCACTCCCTTTTTAGAGCTTAAAAAGAGTTGATGCACCTCCTCGACTTCGATAACTGGGCTTCTGGATGGTTGTGAAAAGTTATTTTACTTATTTTGGATATATTTTACCAAACTTTACCAGTCCTCATCAATTCTTGGAGCTTTGAGACCTTTTTGAGCCTTTTTGGGAGCTGCATTCACTCCTTTTTGGTCCATCAACCCTGAGTTTTAAGAGTGGATCAAGCTTCTTGACTTCAATATGGAACTTTTGAACGATATTATTATTTTATTCTACTCAGTATGGATATTATTTACCGTTCTCAACAGTTCTTGAAGGTCTACAGCCCTTTGGTGCCCTTTTTGGCTGATGCATGCACCTTTTTCAGCCCCAAAATAGCCCTTTTTGACTGAAAATGGACTTTTCAGACTGCCAAATACTTATTCTGGACAGTACACACGGTTTATCTTTCATATATGGACCTTACTGAAAAGTTTTTATCAGTGTATGGAGTTATGGGACCTTCTGGGAGCTATTTGGATACTTTTGGCTGCAGCATGCACTCTCCATCCACACCTAGCACTTGAAAACTGTGTCGCGGAGCCCTGGCGAATTTTCTAGAAATGGACAGAAGTGAAGTAAGGACTACGTTGACAACATAAAAAGTACTTCTTCAACTCTGTTTTCACTCCCAATAGTGTTACAAGCAACCTCAGCAGCTGGCAGCAAGTGTGCTTTCGACTGCTGAACATACATCCACTTCCAGCCCCCTTAACACTGTGGGCTATTTTTAGTAACCTACCAGCATATGGCCATACCCTTTGGTATTGGTGACACGTACAGACGACAGTGGTGGAAGCAGGGCTTTGACAAGTGGGTCTACCCTCCTGGACCTCTTCAGCAACCTGGTATTCCATTTGGCGGCTTCCCTCCTTCACCTTCAGTGTCCCCCACTACGTCGGACGACGAAGAGGACCCGTTCACACTTCCTGAAGGTTTCCAGCCCCTACTGTTACCTCAACCTCCACAACAGAACTAGCCTGCCTATTTCCAGATATGCAGCCGCCCTCCGACCCATACGCCGTACCCCCGTCTCCATTCACCTTTCCACCCTCACTTGCTGCTGGCTCCTTTCCACCCTCCACCACCGGACCTGCAGCACTCATGGCCCCAGGACAGCCCAGTCCCCTGCCATATCAACCACCTCAGGTCCCCCTCGCAGACCTTCGCCTTACTCCACTCAGCCCTTACCCACAGCCACATCCCTCAGGAACCGTCCCGGTGTACCACACCCCAGCAGCAGTTCCTGGACCGGTCCCCGCTATACCATGGACCTGGTCTGGGGGTTTCCCCTTCGGGGGGGTTCCCTCCCCTTACGCCCCTGCACTTCACTCCCCGGCTCAGACGCTGCCAGGGACTGCTAAGAGTGCTGAGGAGGCGGCACGCTGGCTGGCGTATCGTCGGCAGGAAGAGGCGGCGGTGCTGGCTGCGTCAGGCTTGCAGGTGGGAGCTCAGGCCACCTATGGTGCTGGAGGGGTGCTCGCAGAGCGCCCCGGCACGGACTACCCAGCAGGGGCCTTTCGTACCACTGGAGGGGTGCACGCAGAGCGCCCCGGTGAGGGCTTCCCTGCAGGGGCCCACGCGACGAACGCTGGAGGGGTACAGGAGGATGAGCCGGAAGAGGAGCCTGTCGCAGACAATCCCTGCCCTCACGATGAGTACCTGAGAGCAGGGGGCTACAGTGACGTAGACCCCGACAACCCATTTGGCCGTAGTGCTGGCGAGGAGTCTGCGTATGAGTACGAGGCGGACCCCAACGACTACGACGAGTATCTGCGGGCGGGGGGCCACAGTGACGTGGACCCCAACGATCCGTACGGGGAAGGGCAGCGCTGGGACGAGGTAGATGACGACGAGGAGGAGCAGGAGGATCTGGTCGTCTCCATCACTGCGTCAGCCTCAACGCAGCGCGTTGTCACTGTTGGCGTGGACGAGACGTCCGCAGCACCGCCACAACCGCCTGAAGTGTTCGTCTCGAACAACGCAGGGCGTCGGCGGTCGCGTCGTTCGTCGGGACCGGGGAGCTGGGACGAGCGCAACCTACCTTTCCGCGAGGAGTCCGACTCCAATTCTGGCGGGGGCTCTTCGTCCGCCTCGCAGACGTCCTCGTCGAGGTCATCAAAATCCTCGAGGTCGTCTAAGTCGGGCAGGAGCGGGCAGAGTGACGGACTTAGTGACCGTGCCCGCAGGCATCGCGACGCCAAGGAGAGGAAGCGGAGGCTGCGGCGTCGAGAGCGTGACGAAGGGCGGACCCTTACCCCTGCAGCCCTAGCGGCCACCTTCAGGGAGTGCCTGAAGGAGTTCCACAGCCAAGGGGGGGCACACGGTCCGCTCCTGCAGACCCCACAGCTGAGACCGCCAGTGCAGACCCCCAGGCCGGGGTTAATTCAGTCGCTGGAGGGGTGCCCGCGGAGCACTCCGGCGCGGATCCTCCAACGGGGGTCATTTCAGACGCTGGAGGGGTGCACGCAGCGCACCCCGGCGCAGACCCCCCAGCGGGGATCGCTTCGGTTGATCCGCAGCTGGCGGAGGGCGGGGGGGAGATTCACCCGCAGCGAGCTGGTGTTGCCCGCCTGACCGCGGTGGTGGCCCCCGATGTGGGGGTGCAAACTGGGCAGCCCGGCGGCAGAGGAGGAGCTGGAGTCAGCAACGGGGACGTGACCCTGCAGCAGACGGCGGGCAAGGGCAGCGCCACACGAGCGCGCGAGACCGTTGGCTCCCGCCAACTGGCCCGGCTACGAAGGCAGTCCCTGGAGACGGTGGTGGTTCTCGGGTCTGGTGAAGGAACCCCTGCTGACCACACCCCAGGCACTGACTCGGCAGCTGCCGTTCGACATGTGAACTTCCGTGAGGCGAACGGGACCCCTGATGGTCCTGGTGGAGTGACGCCTGGCGGGCCCTCAGCGGAGCTGCCTCCCCCTGCACATGACCCTGCTGTACCAGCACTTGGAGGTGGCGATGGGGGATGTGCACCACCTGGACCTCCGACAGCTGCTCCCTTGCCACCCGCGGTGCCACTCCCAATGCCCAGTGGGCCACTGCCACCTCCTCCTCCTCCTCCTCCACCTGGTAGCACGCTTGCGTTACCAGCACCAGAGCATGATGGTGGAGGTCGTGACGGGTCACCAGGGAGACCTCCCTCTCCCCCTCCGTCTGGTCGAGGTGGGCATCGAGGGCGGGCCCTACTGGCCACACGAGATGGCCACACTCTGTGGGTACCGCAGCCTTGGGGGGACACTGGATACCTCGGACTCGGAATGCCGACGGCTACGGTCAGATCGGCTGCGGATGGTGGCCTTGACCTCTTCTACAAGGCTATCCTCTTGCTGGGGGTATCACTGAGGGAGTACCTTGACATGGGGGGCACTGTGGCACAGCCGCCAGTCATGCTGATGACCCCGGAGATGGAGACGCATGCGTGGGTGGTGGACCGGGGCGTGGTGGACGCGGCCCTTCTGGCATACCGCAGTAGGCCTGCGGGCTCAGGACACCCCCGCCCGGAATGGAAGCACGTCTCCAGTACCCCTGAGTCCGAGATGCACCTCCTGGATCCCGACTGTCTTACAGCATGGGCCGAGGTGGAGCAGTCGGAGTGGTATCGGCAGCTGCAGTCACGGTCAACTCCTACGCCGACTCCAACCCCGCCTCCATCTGATGGTCGAGCCCATTTTCTAGCTCTGACGGCAGCCCCCACCTCTGTGCATCATCCGACGACCCCCGCGCCTGCGACGGCTCCGACTAACCTTGGTTCACGTCACCCTCGACCTCATCTTTCACCTAACGCAGCAACCTTTACCCTTGCAGCTACTTCATCGTCCACCGCGGGAGAGCCCAGCAGCCGTGACCTCATCGGCGAGCAGAAGGTGGAGGACGCGCTGCTGAAGCTCGTGAACAAGCTGCCGAAGTTCCCTTCAGAAGGCGATTTGTCCGAAGACGACAAGGTCAACCAGCTGGAGGCCTTCTCTCGAAAGGTCCAGAACTTACTGGACAACAAGCTGGTGATGAGGGCGTGCCGCCAAGCTAGCTGCACCGGTGAGGGATACATTACCTCCGTCCCTGACATCATGTGGATTGTGGCGGAGGAGTGTTTGCGAGGTGAGCAGCGGGAGTTTGTGGAGAAGGCCGCGGGAGGTGTCGGCACGTCAGCGAGGTGGATACAACGGTACGCTGACGCTGACATATTCTTCGGGGACCTGGCCCTCAGCCTGCTGGCCATCGAGAAGCTGCAGAAGCTGCGTGATGGACTCACCCGAAGACAGTCGAGCAAGGAGACGGCTAACGCTTACCACTCGCGACTGTCTGCGCGACAGCGCACCGTGAACTTCCTGGCCAAGGTAGTGCCTGGTTGTGTGCCCGTCTCCGACGAGGATTTCGGCCACCACTTCTGGCGGGGGTTGGTGCACCACAGCAAGGTGGGGCTGGAAATGAGGAGGGTGAACCTGGACCTCAATGATCCAGGGGCGTGTGAGGATCGGGCACGTGCTGAAGGGCACAGCCGAGGCGTTACCTCGGCTGTTCTCAAGGTGCTCGAGTTCGCCAGTGACATCGAGGCGAGCAAGGCATCCAAGGCGGCGGACGCAGCCAGCAGAAGAGCCCCAGCACCTTCTGCACCTTTCGGGCAGCAACGTCGAGGACGTGCCCTGAATGCACTGACGGAGTCTGAGCTCGATCTGGCCGCGGCATCCACACCTCCTCCTCCACCTGGACTGCCCCTTCCTGGTGCTCCACCTGGCCCCCCGGCTCCAGAGACACGGGAGTGCTACGCGTGTGGAAGGCGTGGACATCTGGTGCGGGATTGCAAGGACGCGGCCAAGCTGGCTGCGTGGAAGGCGGACGCTCCTAAAAGGTTGTCTCGAGACAGGCGGCAGGTGGCCGCTATGTTCTTCGCCATGGCACACGACGAGGACATCTCGTGGGCACCGGCGGAGCTGCGGGGAGAAGTGGAGGCCCTTGCAGCCGCAGACGTCAACGCTGTTCTAGAGTTGGCGGCTCTCACTGATTGTACGGATCTGGTGGAGGGCATCATTGAGGCGCAGCGGGCGTCCCCGGCAGCCGGCGAGTTGCCGGCCGACTCGGATCGGCAATAGGGGCTGAGGACCCTTTCGGCTGAGGGGCCAGAAAGTGACACTGGACGTCGCTCTCTTGCCGAAGCCCCTCAACCGGCTCCCGCAGCGGCGGGGGTAACCCCCATCATCGACGACCCCATGCCTGAGCACTACTCCGTACTAGAACCCTGGGCCTACGAGGGTATCTACAGGCCCTGCTTGGCCGCAGTGTCTGACCGTTTGAATGCTTGGCACTTCAGGCGGCCAGTGGGGGCGCTTTCCATGGAAGTGTTGATGATGCGACTGCGCAAAAGCCTGAAGCGCAAGTCGACGACGGGGATCCGTACTGCACTGGAACGGATGCAACAAGGTCGTGGCATGAGGTTGTCTGCCGCGCCAGCTCGGAGGTACAAGAGACGGTGCGAGCTGGACAACTTCAGGAATGAGGTGGACCTGATGTGCCTGCAGAAGCAAGCCCCGGCCCACCACACTCCGTTGGGCACGCTGCCACTGCCGACGCGGCAACAGCGCATGGTCGAGCACGTGTCGGCACTGTTGCAGGGCCCTTCGAGGTCACGTGGGATGTGCAACGACTCCCAGCAGGTTCGGGCACTGGACCTGGCGGAGACACGGGCCCACGATCTATCCCTTGCGTGGGACGAGATGACTTTGGCGGAGCAGGCTGACGCCCTGCAGCAGGATGCCCCGATAGGGCACCGCGCGTGGGAAGCGGAGGGCCTTCTGCGCTGGCGCGGCCGACAGCGTGGGATGCCGGCGGAGGAATCGCTGGCCGTCATGGACTCGCCCCCCTACCCTTGGGCTACGGGGGATGTTGGTGGAAACTCCGTGGGAGTGCCCGCGGCTTCTGTTTCGGCCACGGGGACCATCCCTGGCACAGGGGGGGGACATCCCCGGGATGCCGGATGCATGGTGCAGCTTGTACAGGGTGCACCAGTACCGTGAGAGGCAGTCGGCGGTGACTCCTGCAGAGGTGAGAGCGGATCTCTTTGGCGAGCAGCCGGAGCAGCAGCCAATTGAGGTTACACCGCCCGATGCCGTGACTCCTGACGAAGTACTGGAGGGTGGACCAGTGAGCGAGTCTCCGGAGCACCTGGAGGACAATTTGACCCAGCAAATGGCTGCAGACAGGGGCCAGCAGCGGAGTGCAGACCCGCCAGCGCCGGACGCTGGTGGGGTCGAGGACAGCATGACCCAACAGCTGGCCAAAGCTGGGGCCCCAGAGGAGATTCGCGCACTGAATACTCACCCCCTGCAGGAAGACACTGAGGAAGAAAGCATGCGCAGTCACCCACTGACGGAGGATGATGATGACGACGATGATGGTGATGAAGCGTGTGGGGGTGACAACGACACGAGCATGGGTGTCGGCCATTGCAAGCGCATCCTGCGTGACGGGGGTGTGCTGTGGGCATCTCAGCTCGCTGCGGCTCATGATGAGGAAGGAGCGCTGCTGTTAGTCTTCTACGCGTATCTGCGTGGCAAGCTTGTCAAGGTACTCGTGGACTCCGGTGCCTCGGACAGCTTCGTGTCTGAAGACTGCGTACGACGTTGTGGCCTACGCGTACGGCAGGGCCCGCAAATGAAGGTCACACTAGCGGACGGGTCGGTGAAGACCACAGGGGCTGTGGCCTACTCGAAGTTCACGGCCCCCACCGCAGCGGGCTCCACCTATAATGAGTCGGCCATGGCCATGCGGGTGTTGCCACTCGGGATCCGAGTGGACGTGGTGCTGGGGGGGAAATGGTTGCGTAGCCTTTCTCCCATCATGCTGGATTACGCCGGTCACGGCTCCGTGTCCTTCGCGCGCAGAACGAAGGGGTGGGGGGTAAAGAGCTCGTGACCATCGCCGGCTGCAACCCGGGTAAAAGTGCTGGTGGACGCGGAGACAACTGTGCTGGACTCATCGATGAGGTCTTCCTGACGGCTGTGCAGCTGCGTAAACACCTCCTGTACGCAGAGACTCAGAGGCTCGCGGGCGACGCCTCCGCTCAGCCGGCGTGGCTTATGATGGCGCGCAGGGACGGCAGCGAGCACGATTCGGCCTTCGCTGCTATTGCAGCCGGAGATCATCCCGACGCGGAACTCCTCGCGGTCGAGGCCGAAGCAGTATGCCTCTCGGTGGACACTGCAGCTGATGCGAAGCCTGTGGCCAGCACCCAGGTGAAGCTGGAACCCCCGGATACTGGGGGCACCGCCAAAGACATCCCACAGGACACGAGGGACGCCAAGGTGGCACCCCGCTGGAAGGAGAAGTTCCGGGCACTCTTCGAGGAGTTCTCCGAGGAGCTGCGTGACGCCCTCCCCATGATGTCCAAACTGCAGCGGTCGATGGAGGATGAGGCCAGAGTCACCCTTAAGCCAGACAAGGAGGGAGGACCTCCATTTCGCCGTCCCTACCGCATGTCTGTGGAAGAGCTTCGGCAACTGCGGGAACGCATCGAGCAGCTGGTGGAAAAGGGCTACATCAGACCCTCATCCAGTCCTTACGCGGCACCATGTCTCATGGTACCCAAACCGGGCCAGCCTAACACGCTGCGCCTGGTGGTGGACTACCGCCAGCTGAACTCTCAAACAGTGAGAGATCGGTACCCGCTGCCGGACATTCAGTTGATGTTCGACGAGATGCAGGGTGCCACCCACTTCTCCTCCTTCGACGCCGTGGATGGATTCTGGCAAGTCCCCATGGCTGAGGAAGACGTGGAGAAGACAGCATTCACCACCCAGATGGGCTCCTACGAGTGGCTGGTGATGCCACAGGGATTGCAGAATCCCCCGTCACAGTACCAGCGGAGGATGCAGAGAGCCTTAGGACACTTACCTTTCGTCCGAATCTTCATCGACGATGTGGTGGTGTTCTCGAAGGGTGGAGTCCAAGAACACTACGACAACGTCCGTACCTTCCTTCAGACCTGTCGCGAGAAAGGAGTATACCTCAAGGCCTCTAAGGCACAGATGCTGAAGGAGTCTTTGAGGTTTCTTGGGCACACCCTGTCCAGCGAGGGCTGCAAGCCGCAGCACGACAAGGTGGCGGCAGTGCGCGACTGGCCGGCGCTGGAGAATGTCACTCACGTCCGGCAGTTCCTGGGCCTAGCCGGTTATTATCGTCGGTTCATTCACTGTTTCTCCGACATCGCGCAGCCCCTCACCATGCTCACCAAGAACGAGGTGGAGTGGAGATGGGGCCCTGAGCAGCAGTGGGCCTTCGAAGAGCTGAAAGCAGCACTGGTGGACGCCCCGTTCTGGCCCTGCCGAACGTGAAGGCCGCAGCGGACGGATCAGCCCCCTTCGTGGTGCAGACCGACGCGAGTGGGGTGGCGCTGGGTGGAGTCCTGATGCAGGACTGTGGTGAAGGACTTAAGGTGATAGCCTACGAGAGCCGGCAGTTCTCCGCGGCTGAGCAGCACTACCACACGGGCGAGAGGGAGCTCTGCGGACTTCACCACTGCACCACGGTGACCTGGCGGCACTACCTGATCTTCACCGCCTTCAAGCTGCAAGGCGACCACCGGCCACTGGAATGGCTGATGGAGCCGGGGAGGGAGCTGAGTCGGCGGCAGGCACGATGGTACATGGATCTCGTGGAGGTGGGGGTCCCCCGCATGGAGTACGTGAAAGGGGCCCTGCTACTGGTTCCAGACGCCTTGTCACGGCGACCCGACTACTCAGCGAAGACACCTCGGGAGGGCTTGAAGGAGGCCGGCATTCTCGACGCTAAGTCGGACCTCCCGAAAGACCCCCTCTCTGTGTTGGACACCTCCGACCTCTTTGGGGAGGGCCCAGCCTTGGGCACCCTGACCCAGCTTGCTGAGGTGAACAGCTGGTTGGACGCGGTGGACACTCTGCAGCTGGCGGAGTTGGCTATGGAGTCCCAACTTGGTGCCAAGGAGCTTCGAGCCCCGCACCATTGCGAGGACCTCCCAATAGAGGTTGCAGCGGGTGCTGGGGGGGTGCAGACGCAGCACCCTGGCGCGGATCTCCCGACGGAGGTCACATCAGACGCTGGAGGGGTGCAGATGCAGCACCCTGGCGCGGATCTCCCGACGGAGGTCACATCAGACGCTGGAGGGGTGCAGATGCAGCACCCTGGCGCGGATCTCCCGACGGAGGTCACATCAGACGCTGGAGGGGTGCAGATGCAGCACCCTGGCGCGGATCTCCCGACGGAGGTCACATCAGACGCTGGAGGGGTGCAGGTGCAGCACCCTGGCGCGGATCTCCCGACGGAGGTCACATCAGATGTTGAAATGAAGGGGTGCAAACTGAGCACCCCGGCGCGGACCACCTGACGGAGGTCACAGCGCCCCCCACGAGAGGGGCGACGCTGGCGTTTCAGCGTGCTTCCCTGAAGAAGAGTACAAGGGCTCTTCGGGGGGCCTTCAAGTCCCTTCGCGCAATGGGACGGTCCAAGCTACCAGGGAAGGCGGCATTGGAAATGCCAGCGGAGGCCTCAGAGCAACCTTGTGGCGTGGTGGCCTCACGCACCCGGTCAAAAACTGGGTTACCTCCTGCGGGAGGGACGTCGGGGTGCCAAGCACCCGTAGCGCCTGCACAAACTCCGCCGCAGGTGTCGGCCAAGGTCCCTATGGAGCGCCCCAGCGGCACGGTGACCTCTCGCTCGCGGTCGAACACCAAATCGCCGCCCCAGCAAGAGGCAGCAAAGCCGGCGACACCTCCGACGGTGGGTCTGACTGACGCCCCCAGGACGAGGAAGCCCCCTGCGAAGAGCGCGTCTCAATCGCGGAGGGAATCGACGGGGCGGTTGCACCAGGCATTGTTCGAACGGCTACAGTCGAAATACGGGAAGTTCGACGTGGATGCCTGTCGCGGACCAAAAGGCCGCGGTCAGCTGGTGGACAAATACTGGGAAAACTGCCTAAAGGAGCAGTGGAGAGGACTTCACGTGTGGTGCAGCCCCCCACATGATAGCGACCATCTCACCATCGAGGCTGTACTCCGCACCTACGTGCATGAGTGGCGGCAAGACCCCGAGAACACCTCTGCAGTGTTCCTGCTGCCGGACCTACAGTCGCGCATGCCGCAGTGGAGGAAGCTTTTCAGACGCGCGGGGATGCGTATTGAGGAGGTCATCCCCACACATGACTATCAGGGGAATCCCACCCAACTGTTTAAGGGAACAGATGGAGTGCTGCAGGACCTCCCATGGCCGATGCTGGTGGTGTATGCTCCACCCTCGAGGTCAAGACCGCAGAGGATTCGACACCAGCGAGTGCCCCCGCCAATTATTGATGCAGGCAAGGCGTCAAAGATGCGGGACGCCCATCACAGCACGAAGCACTTCTGCATTGTTGGCGAAGTGCTGTGGCGGGTAGCTGCGGGGCACTACCAGCTGGTCCTGGGTGAGGACTCACCCCTCCGGGAGATTGTGTTCCGCGAGGCCCACGACTCCCTGGCAGCGGGTCACACAGGGCGCGACAAGACACTTGAAAGGGTTCTTCGTCGATTCTGGTGGAAGAACGCCTCGGATGATGTTGGGGCTTGGGTGGCGTCCTGCCCCACTTGCCAGGCTGTGAAACCCCGATCGTCATACCCTGATGGACTGCTTAACCCGCATTCGATTCCGTCGCGAAACTGGCAGGACGTGGGTGTGGACTTTGTCACCGGTCTACCTTTGACCGAGCAAGGGAACGACGCGTTCGTCGCCTTCACCTGTAAGCTCTCAAAGATGGTCCACGTGGTCCCCATTAACTTCGGGGACAGCTCAGCAGCCACTATTGCTCGCATCTACTTCGACACCGTGTGGAGGCAGCATGGCGCGCCTATGAAAATTGTCAGCGACCGGGACCCACGCTTCCAAGACGCGTTCTGGAAAGAGCTGATGCGGTTGATGGGGGTCAAGGTGGCAATGACCACCCCTTACAACCCCCGATCTGATGGTCAAGCGGAGCACACCAACCGGGTCGTGGAGGATATGCTTCGCTCCTTCGTCGATGATAGTCCGGAGGACTGGGACCTGTACGCCACCAACGTCGAGTTTGCTATTAACGACTCGCGCAGTGACGTAACCGGTTTCACCCCCTTCGAGTTGTGCTATGGTGTGTCACCCATGTCACAGCTTGACATGTTTCTAGAAGCTGCCCAGTCTACCGATGGGCGACGCAAAGGAGGGGTGGGGACTGCACATGAATGGGCGTTTCGTTTTTCGTCGCAGCTGCGGGACGCGCGGGGTAGACTGGAGTTGGCACAGCAGCGGCAGCGAGATCTCTTCGATCAGCGCCATGGGCAGCGGGAGTATGCGGTGGGGGACCTCGTCTGGGTAGAAGCCAAGCACCTCACGGAGAAGCTCATGGACAGGTCCCTTTGCAGGAAGCTCAGCAAGCGCTGGCATGGGCCGTTGGCGGTAACGGAGCGGTTCTACAGTGACATGCAGGCGGGTCTTCCGGAGGCAGACCGAGGTGCTCCGGTGGCTTATCGACTGCAGCTCCCCCCACGCTGGCGTATACATGATGTGTTCCGGCACAACATCGACTGAAGCCATACGTGGGAGGGGCAGATGCGTTCGCGTCACGCCGACAGCCAGCAATCCCAGAGGCGGTGATAGTTGATGGACAACGCGAGGCCCATGTGGATCGCATTCTGGCTCGACGAGTTCGCATCTCCCGAGGAAAGGAGATTGTGGAATGGAAGGTACGCTGGACGGGCTACTCAAAGGCCCACGATTCGTGGAGGACTCGAGACAAGCTGGAGCGTGGAGCACCTCTGCAGCAGCTTAAGGACTTTGAGACCGAACGTCTGGCCATGGAGGGCCAGGTACGTGACGCTGCATTACGTCGTCGAGAGCAACGCCGCGATACACCCAGTTCTCCTGCGGTGGCGTCAGGTGCCTCTTTAGCCTACCTGTTGGTGAGACCCTGGGAAGAGGAGTTTGAGAACCCCACCGACGAATGCCTTCCTTGGGAACAACGTGGAATGACGAGAGAGGGCGAGGTCACATATGTCACTACCCTCGCTGCACTTGATACTCGGCCAGTACGGATATTGGTATTGTTCAGTGGAACAGGCTCCGTGGAAAAGGAGTTTGCCCGCTGCTTCCCAGCCTCGAGATCGGTAACTCTGGACGCTGACCCGCTTTGGCGGCCGACTCACGTGACGGCCATTGAGAGCTGGGATTATTGGAGGTATCCCCCAGGGTACTTCGACGTGGTATGGGCAAGCCCCCCTTGTACCCAGTACAGTCAGGCCCGCACCACTGGAGGTCCGCTCGATTTCGTTACAGCGGACGCGTGCGTACAACGCACCCTAGACATCATCGAGTATCTCCGTCCTCAACACTGGTTTGTGGAGAACCCGATGGGCCGTTACCCTGACGCCCTGCGTTTCAGGCCGGTAATGAGCCATTTACCGGCGCCCCTCACTTGCACCTACTGCATGTATGGGAAACGATACATGAAACCTACGTGTATATGGGCGAGCTCGCCGCCGCCCGAACCCTTACTGCAATGCTCTGCAGCGACTCCTTGTTCGCATCGACGTGCAACAGGAGTTCACCCTGATACTGCACAACTGGGACCGAGTGGTCATCGGAAGGAGATGCAGAAGTCACACGCAGTGTATCCAGTTCCAGAGGGTCTACTGCGGCATCTGTTCCAGCACTTGACTTTTGGAGGCACAGGAAAGTAAACGATGTTACGGTCATAACCCTTGGACCGAGTGCAACCGATCTATGGCAAGCAGAGTTTCGAAGGAGAAGACGAAGACTGCAGACCTGCTTTAGATATCGGTTGT
Source organism: Cymbomonas tetramitiformis (assembly GCA_001247695.2). Classification (NCBI taxonomy): domain Eukaryota; kingdom Viridiplantae; phylum Chlorophyta; class Pyramimonadophyceae; order Pyramimonadales; family Pyramimonadaceae; genus Cymbomonas; species Cymbomonas tetramitiformis. The sequence goes on along the minus strand of LGRX02030665.1, from coordinate 1,926 downwards.
GTGCGGTTGGGTGAATCCGGGATGAGCGTTGGCAGCGTGATCCTTGGTGAAGCCCTTCTGCTACGCTGATGAGCAGAGGAATCACGAGACCCCTGTACGCTATTGTATGTGTGATTATGCTTTAGTCGTGGTTTCAGGGGAAAGTCCACTCCTAACGGGGGAGAGTTGTGCCAGGAGGCACGACGTACCTGCTGAGACACCCATAGTAGGGGGGTCTGATTTCGATGAGAATAAGAGTATCGAACTATTAGGGAAATTAGTGAGTGGATGTGACATTGCCTGAGCGAACAGTTGGGGAAAATAATATGTGAGCTCAGAGGAGAGAATAAAGAGAGGTAACAGAGTTGGTCTCTTGGACTTGGACAGCAAATGATATAACTCTTGCTGTCTGGGTTTATGTTAAATAGTATATCTGAATATATGATATGATTCCTCAAGATAATAGAGGATAATAGTTTACTCCTGGGAATTCCCCTGGGACAGAGCTCGTGTAGCAAGGCCTAGAGTTGTCGGTACCCTAGATCCTTGTGGTAGGATCTAGCATTTTGATTAAAATTCTGTGAAAGCACCCACCCAAACCACGCTAAGATTAAAGGTCAAACCATCGACATTTCAAGCAAAGAAATGTTATAGGTAATTCAAAAGGTTCATAAATATTGCCCCAAAGCATATGCCGGGCCACTATATACGACATACAAGGTCGCCATGCCCATTTGCGCTAGATTCTTGTGGGAGGATCTGGATTAAGGATAGTAGCCAAAAACCGAACGATCGGCGATCGAACGGTTTTTGTCCACTTTGGGAGTAAGATCGCGAGTTTAGGCTTGGTGACAACACGCGAGACAACACTGAGTATTTTCAGACGTGTTCCCAAAGTGACCAAAAACCGAACGATCGGCGATCGAACGGTTTTTGGTCACTTTGGGAGTGAGATCGTGAGTTTCTAAGGCTTGGTGACAACACGCGAGACAACACGAAGTATTACCGTCTGAAAATACTTAGAGAAAATACTCGCTGTCTGATTTGTTAAATATGCAATTTTAACTAAAGGCGGAAGGCTTTCTCTCCGGGAGTGTGCCCCTGTCCAGCGAAATAAAGATCTCTAAGATTGTATACTAATCTGAGTAATCTTTTGCTTCAAAATATTATCACATATTCATACTTAGTATGATGTGGGTACCCGTTTCGCAAAGAAGATGAAACCCCATAGCGCAACTACTGCGGGTTTCAAATTCCTTAAATTCCACCCGCTTCCGCCAAATGAACGCGTCATCCCACAACGAGATGTGTGGTTGACCGTTCAGTTTGTGCAATTTGTTTAGGGAAAACAACGCATACGAAATACTATTTTTGTTAACGCTTCCCTCATCCGTTGCCCAGGCTCTCTTGCAAGCGAGCGCGCGAATGAGGGAAGAAACGCCTAGCGGAAACGTGGACGCGGTTGACATCCGCGTTTCCGCTAGAGGTGAAATTGCACTGCCAAACGGTCAGTATGTGTTTATTATGCTTATATGATATGCGTGATATGTTCATGCTGTGCAGGATGCGTCCCTGTTGGGCGTGAGTCGAGTTGGCTGGCTCGAATCACGCCCATTACCCCCCTCACAAGAACCGTCCAGCATCCTAGATTATTCCGAACGGATCTTGCTTCCAACCCTTTCTAATTTAAGCAGAATTGCCTGCACACTCGGTATCGTGGTCAGGAACTCGCGTAGAATTACGTATCTCGTTCGATGAAAGCCACGTACGGTACCTGGTTCACTGAAAGCCCCGTATCTGGTTCAACGAACGCCACGTATCTGGTTCAACGAAAGCCCTGTATCTAGTTCAATGAAAGCCCCGTATCTGGTTCAACGAAAGCCCCGTATCTGGTTCAATGAAAGCCCCGTAATCTTGCTTGCGCAAAAAAAGTTGTTCCTAACACTT
>LGRX02030664.1:27983-47958 GCA_001247695.2 Cymbomonas tetramitiformis | reverse complement strand
CGACTCACACACACACCTCGTGTCATCGCATTTCTATGACAGAGAGCATTTGGCTATCTTTATTACTCACCGGCACTCGGTCCCGGATACCTCTCAGCACCGCTGAAGCAGTTTCATGAAAGCTGCTTGGTGCGGCATCATCACGTTCCTGTGCGGCCATCTTCATCCCCATCATCATCAACAGTAGCATCTCTTTACAATTATGCCCAAGATTGTCCGAATATAACATTTAATTACACTCTGGCTTACCACAAAGCGACTGCCAAGATGGTTCAAATAAACATGATTTTCCATGGACGGATACGCATCATCAAAACAACTGCCTACATGCATGTATTCATAACACGCCATGCATTACACATGTGTGAATAGTCATGTGGTGCATACTACTATAATCTGAATATGTAGCGACCTTCGCTCATACCTACAGTAGGTGTTTTTCATATTTTGCACCGCTTCGTGCGTAGCCTTGTATGCCCCATCGTGCCGGGACGCGCGTCGTGATTATCACGGTCTGATTTAACTATCGGATGCCTAACCCCTGCTCTTTATGTTTTAGAGCCAGGCCAAATTCCTTACATTACATTACATTACTTACTTACTTCAATCGGCAAAACACAAATCCCAACGGGCGCCCCAAGCAAAGGTCCCATCTGACGATTGCCAGACGATAATGATGGCATCGCCACTGGCATCGCCACTGGCATCGCCACAGACCGCCACTGGCATCGCCACAGACCGCAGTTTGTGGGACTGGCATATCGAAGGGAGTGAGGCACGCCGGGCGCGACAACGGAATTCTTTGCGCAATCTTGCAGCAGCGAGCATGATTGAGGTTTCAGTTTGTTGGTATTCCGTTTGGAGATGTTTTGCGGCCGAGTAGGCCCTTGATTTGCTGGGGATGGTTTTTGTAGTTAGGGTTTGAGCTGTTTTTTACTGTTCACTTTCGTTGGTACGCCATTCGACTATCTGGAGGACGTGGCTGCCGTGACGCATTTTTTTACGTTGCTGTTGGGACGACAGCGACGCTTGGGCCCGGGAGACTGGGGGTCGACGACTGGGAATGGCGGAGAGGATTGGAGCATCGAGAGCGTCAAGAGCGAAAACGTCATCGGCTGAAGTTATTCCAGAATCACGCCGAGGGTGAAGCACGAATTGCTTCTGGGATTACTGAGGTGTCCTTGTACTATCGACAGGTAAAAACATCGTGACGTTTACTTATTTATGATTTCGTTTGCTGGTTATTTTCCGCTTCACTGCCGGCGATCTATAGCTTCCCTTGATGTGACGGCTGACGTCAATATATGGAAGATTTGCGGTGAGGTGACGAAGACAATCGAGGCGGAGAAATGAAGTAAGTTGGCTACGTTTTATTCGGAGATTCTTTGCGATTTTCTTCAAGATTTTTCTGAAGCTGGCAGAGTTCGATGGAAAGGACGCGATAATTGTGGTAACACTAGTGAGGAGACGTACAAATGGCAGTGGGCAGTTGGAAACAGTGGGCAAGTAGAGCGGACATAGTTAGATTGTATGATCCGTGCCGTTTGCAAAACGTGATTGGAAGCACGTATAAGATTACTATGGACGGACATGAATGACATGTGCTAAGAACGTGGAATCTCTGTCTCGTTGTATGGTTAAGTTTTGAAACTTACTGATGATGTTTTAAACATAGCCACCGCGTCCGCATGTGCCGCGACGCCCCCCGACGCTATGGCGTAACACGATGTTCAGAAATCAGAAAGCTCGTGCTGTCCAGTATGAGTATCATCGTAGCATCTCATGCCGGATGGCCTAGTGGAGATCCCCTGGATCGAACCACCTAGAACTCACTCGTGAGAGGGCTACGTAGATTCAAGCTACAGTAAAGACCGGTATATAAGAAGCCAGGGAAATTTTGCCAGCGGCTGGTTTCTTAATCGACGGTCATGGATTTGCCTTTGCCAGCGTGGGCACGCTTCTTAATTTGGCAAAATTCTGACCATCGGAAATCCAAATTCAGCGTGTGCCGAATCTTTAATCGGCATTTTTTTCTGATTCCAGATTCGCCAACGTGATCCAGCGCTCAGCTTCTAATCTTGGGGGTCCGACTTCTGACTGTCAACCAGCGTCAAAGTTCTTAATTTTGGCTTTTAAAACCTAGAAACCGGCACAGAGACTTGTAGACCCAGCGGTGACTTCTTATTTCAGGTGTATTTCTTGGAGCTCACAGAGCTCTTGTAGGATGGATCCGGCAGTGAAGGCTTCTTTGCAGCAATTGAAGCAGCTGTTAGACCGCGGTGAAATAAGCAGTTCCGGTTTCAAAGCCGAGAAAATCAAGCTATTGTCACTCGCGGGCGGATTTGTATACGCCGTGACAGACGCGATTCAATCCGAGTTAAAAGAGTTGGCAGATTTTTTAGCGCTTGAAATATTATACACCTCTGAGTATGTGGCACAGAAACACAACATTTTAAACGGAACAGTTTCCAAGACACAGGACATTCCAGCACTCAGCAGCGATGCTCAGCAGTCAGAGATTACTTTCGAAGTCGAGAACTTCATCAAATTCGATCATCCAAAACTTCCCAAGTGTACTAAACCTTAATAATGATTGTATTCTTCGAAGTATATATCTATACATATATATTTTTTTGTATTTCGACATATATCATTGTTCTATTTTACAATGTGGCAGTCACCATCAATGGGTCATACTTGGTCACTATGTGACATTGATTTCATATGACTTCAAACATTTCTTATGTGTTTTGATGACTGATGACTTGGTCACATGTCATTTACCATGGATGGGTCATACTTGGTCACTAGATGACTTGATGACTGATGACTTTAGAACTAATTACTTTAAGACTGAATCTTATCCAAAATTCGTCAGCAATGATTGTCGATTGAATGATACTTTAACTTAGAAGGGCGTGGTGAACGTTATTATTTCCAAAACCGTTCCGTTTCCCCATAATTGATGACAGCGAGTCTCATAGTTTATGACATTTCTTTTTGCCCTCCTTTATTTATTTTATTGGTCCGTTTCCTGTCGGCATCTTCATATTAGAAGGTATATCTGGACCGTGAGGGTAAAACTCCTTTCAATATTGGGCACATTTTGTGGCACTCAGTACGCAAATTCCTCAGAGTTTTGTAAGCGTACATTCAGGATCCCAAGTTCTGAACAGATATACATTTACTTACTTTGGCATGTAGCTTGGACAACTCTGTAGCATGATGTCGTAATTTTCTTTTTTGGTATATTTTGGCAGTATTTCTTTTACATTTTCTAGTTTTCATTATCATCTGTCTTTTTTAAATCTCTTTTGTCTCTTTCCTTTTCTTTTCACTTTATATATACATTCCCCTTTTCTCAGTTTTTTTCTTTTGTTCTTTCTTTTTTTCTTTACGGCATGATGCAACATCTTTTGTCCGCTACCGTTGTTCGGCTAACTTTGATGGGTATAATTTGTGAGTGTGATTTGAGGATACTTTGAACTGTGCCCATATGTCATGCTTTTGGGACTGGCTTTTGGTCACATTTGTGGAAATGAAGCGTACCACCAGTGTCCCAAGTGCTGGTCAGTGTGCATGCTTTAATATATGATATAATATTGGATTAAGCTTATCAACTACTACTTGTTCTACGTCAAGATTCGAGCGCATGACATAATAAGGTTTGAGGTGTGCCCACTTTTCACTTATCTTGAGATTGTCAGAGACATAATCAATCCTGCATCTGATCGGAATATTTTATAGTTTTCTTCCCTTCGCGGTGGTTGATACCGTCCTGAAGTCTTCCAGGGCCTGCTGTTTTAGCGGGTGCCTCTATATTACACATTGTGATCCCTTACACACGGTGTGGCAGAGAGTATACAAAAAATATATTTTTTGTATACATATATATATATTTTTTTTTTATTATTTTTTTTATTATTGATTACAACTATTTGTTTTTGGTGCATTTTTAATCTTGAATTTATTTAGTCGATATTGATTAATTTCGACTCTTTTCATTGCTTCATAATTTATTTCACTATTGTCATCAGATTTGTTTTATTTTCATTCTCAAGGTCAATTTTTTATATGACATAATGTGATATGACATATCATGGTGTTCCCTATACTTTACAATTGTTGATTTCTGATTAAGACAACTCGCTGTCTAAATTGGGCACTTTGTCACATTTGTCATTAACTTTTAATTAGTCATATATTTGACAACTTAAACTTTATTATTGATGACTCATCTTTGACTAGATATTTTTGAAAGTTGATCAGCAATGATTATTAACTGATTGATAATTAAGATTACACAAGATCTTTCAAGATGTGCACAACATTCTTTGTTAAAAAGCTTTGGGGAGTTGTGGTTAGCTCATTCTTGTTGTCTAAGAGTTCGTTCCGTAAGCGTACTCTCAAAGTCCCAAGTTTTGAGCAGATTTGTATTTTATATTGGATATATTTTATAACGTGTTTGTAAGGACAAGGAGGTGTACTTTACGGACTTCCTCAAAAGTGTAACTCCAAGGCTCTAAGGTGTGCCCACTTATCACATTTGTGGAATTAATCGGGGCACTGTCTTGCTCAATATATTGAGTTGACACAATCCCCCCGCGGTGGTTGATACCGTCCTGAGGTTTTCCAGGGCCCTTTACATTGGGTGCCCCTGTTTTGGCGTTGTGTACCCGTGCGCGGCGCGACAGGGAGTATAAGAAATATATTATCCTTTACTTAGTATTGTCGACTCAATATATAGAGTTTGAATGACTCATTTGTTACGCCTTATTTTGATTTATCTTCTCTTTGTTTTCCCGACTTATATTTGTACTCATGATCATCGAAATGCACAAATAAGAGATCGTTCCTTATACTATACTTCTTCTCGATCGGATGATTTACGCCCCTGGCTAATTGTTGAACATGTCAACAAACTGTTTGATTATGTCGATTTTCCCCGGCTTCTTTCGGACGCATTTGTCGATTGTCCTTTAGGTAATGATGGTGTATGTTTACGATGGTCTTACCACAATAATCCACCAATTACCGTGCGTTTATCTACGGTTCGTAACTTTGTTTCAAATATTCGTTATGATGAGGTTTGCCCGTCAAATTTATCTAATTTCCTAGATTCTGATGAATGCGCTCCATGCCATTGTCAACGCGCGTTCTCTTCACATTGTGTAGAACAGTCGAATTTTCATATTTGTTGTGATGCATCTCATGATTTGATTCCGGATTTTGGTTTGAATCGTCGTCTAGAAGCAGGCGCGAATTTTAGAGATGTTCAAGACTTTTCTCTCGTTGGCGCAACTGATGCATTATATTTAGCATTTGATTCACTCGCTGCACGTCATGATTACATACACACCACGATTTTACGATGGGGTCATTCTGTTATTGCAAGTTTTAAAGATTCGGTCACTTCTTTTCTCTTACGTTCAGATGTTACTTCCTTACGCAAGTTGGGACATTCTTTTGGCGATATTGATAAACGACTTCTCTCATCTTTACAACGACATTTTTCATTCGTGCGCATTGATAAAGCTACTAGTAATGTCGCTTTAGTTTGTAATCGTTGGATTCTTTCTCACATATTTAAATTCGTTTCTGATGAATCGCATTATGTTCGCGTTCATGTTCAGTTTCGATGGATGATTGATTCTTTAGCTTCAAGAGTCGTCAATTTAATTCACGCGAAACATGTTTTACCCACACAGCAGCGACTTCCATTTTTTTATGTCATTCCCAAAATGCATAAGGATCCTATTAAAGCACGTCCCATTGTTGCCGCTCATGATTGCGTTATCACATGCACACAACGAGTACTTTCTACAATTCTTCGACTTGTTCTTGATACTTTGAAACAGTTTCATACTTTTGAATTTGAACATACAGGAATTAGGAAATTTTGGCTCGTGGAAAATTCCTTAGAATTCATTATTTCTCGTCCCATTGAAATTAATCATATTTTTACTAGTGATGTGGATTCTATGTATCATAATTTAGACCAAGATTTTGTATTTCATGCTGTTCATGAAGAAGTTTACTTTGCAATGTTTCATATTGCACGTACAGATCGTGTGTTTGTTTCACTTGATTATTCTTGCTCGCATGATGATTTTGCTTCTTGGTCACCTACTGATGTTCTACACTCTCATTTAGCTTATTCTTTGGATAATATTGATGCTCTTTTATCTCACATTTTAAGTGATTCTTATTTTTCAGTAGGCGATGCAATTTTTAGACAAACTTGTGGTCTCCCTATGGGAGGGGCTTCTTCACCGCACTTAGCGAATATTGCACTACATCATTTAGAGAAGGAATTTGTGGAACAAAATTTAACTTCTTCTTTTCAGCATAATATTTTTCGATTCATGGACGATTTTGCAATTATCAATAATGCTGAGTTTGCTCATCTATTTCATTTAGTTTATCCACCTTATTCAGGCATTTCAATTGTTATTAATGATATGCCAAAGGTACAGGGCATCCTTACTCATGCACACTTTTTAGATTTGTATATTTATGTTCATTCTCATTCACTTGAGGTTTTCATTACTTTATATGATAAACGCACTGGCTTTCCGTTTGATATACATAAGTTTCCTCACTTATCCTCTAATTCTTGCCATCAGCAAATTCATAATATTTTCTTTGGGGAACTTGTGAGACTTTATCGTATCAATACTCATCTTCATTTATTTATTCAGAATGTTGTTTCATTGTTCCATTATTGTGTTACATATAAAGCATATGAGATGCATTCTTTGAAAAATCTCCTTTGGAAATTTGTGTTGTCTATTCATGATCATAATCATTTTGGTGAATATACAGACTTGACATTTTATAATTTGATTTGTAGCATGTTTGGTACACAGTGTTAACATGGGTGGATCATATGGCGGTGGCGGTGGTTATGGATCCCGCGGCAATTACAATTTTGGCAATAAGAATACCAGATTTACGCCTCCCAATAAATATCCTCGTCACAACAACAATGAAGATGGCGCTAGAAAAACAGAAATCCTACGAAATTTGGGTGTATCTTCCGTTGACAATGCATCTGACGCACATACTGCGGAATCTCGTTGGGAAATGCTTGTTCAGCATGAGAATACATTTCTGAATCGAAAAGATAATCGCATTACTCAAGAAGGACTTAATAAAGGCAAGGCAATCTGTTTTAATGCAGCTCTACCTTTGCGAGTCCACGCCGATTCTGATTGGATTCGCAATAAACCTGCCGATGAGTTGAGTTTAATTCAACAATGTGGGATGTCAGGTTGCACTTTAGCGCCTGAACGCTGCCTTGATATGTATGGCGTGACACGTTTTCACCCATCTTCTTTCAATGAACTTCCTTTTTGTTCATTCAAACACTGCCATAAGAGCTTTTGTATCTTTCAGCATGGTATTCCTCCTTCATCATCTTCCAAGGCTACCAATGTTGATACTTCAACACCTTCTTTTGCTGATGGTAATCGAGTATTGCTTACACGTATTACTGATTTGGAGAAAGACATCTCTGATGCTCAAAATCATTACTCTGAGCTATATCTCAAATGGAATCGTATGTGCTCATTGACTACTGGAACAATGGGAATAATTACTTTATTCCCACCACCTACTCAGACCTCCGACGGAAAATGGACATTTGATGATAAGGTCTTGAACTTTTTATTTCAGACGGCACTATCCATGCAGTCTAATACACCCTTCAATACTTATGCAGCACTTCATGGCGTTCCTATTTCTACTTTTGACTTGGTTGCTGAGACGTATGGTTACACCAAACCTAGTTTGGCAAGTTATACTACGGTGTCTTCACACCTTCCACGCCTTGCCACATCTTCTAAGGATGTTGATAAAATGATTGAAGGTATTCCTTCTTTGTTATGCCCACAAAGATATCATTTTGAGGACCAAATTGAATTATGCATGAAACTAGCCGTAGAAGAACCTTCAATAAAGAATTTACATTTGGCTGTATTGCAACTATTTGCGCCACCTTCAGCTTTAGAAAGAGCATATACATTCTCTTTGATTCAAGACATGCATGTCTTACTTACACGTCGTGCTACTGATTTGAAATCTTTTCCAATTCACTTACATATCAATCCTATCAAGTTTACTACACATGCTTTTATCCAAGAATTTTACTTTACTTTTATTGCTTCAGCCCATTTTATGTTGCATGTTGTTGGTAAACAGATTTCTATGAACAACAAGGACCTCCCATCAGCTCCACCTGCACCATTACATCAATCGACGACAAATAATCAGTCGGATTTACCTTTACAAGATGGATTCATATACACTCGTCATTCTTTGGATACATCTGGCTTATCTCCGATATCATTGCACCATGGATGCAATACAGCGCTATTGGCATATCATCTATCTTCGCACTCTCGTTTTCAGATTGTACAAGAACTTATTCAAATGTTTGTCGAAGACCATGATTATCATATAAACAATAATGTTTCTTTACTTTCACAGCTACTAGCTTGGCTGCAACAAAGACCTGAGCTTAAGGTTCTTCTACAATATATCACACCTCTAGTTGATAAAGCTCCTCTAGTGTTTTCGGGTGTTGGACGAAGTATTCCGAATCACATAGCGATAAATTGTGAGCATCCTTTGAGAAATAATTTTGTGAACATGATACAACGTATTCATCATGTTAAACAAGGATGTGGTTTTGATATTATGTGTGATCCCGCCTTTTTAGGATTTTACTCACCCACTATATTTGATGAACATGCTTTTGATCCTTTTGCTTTCTTTGCCTATGCATTTACTTTGCCATCACTTTGTGGATTTAAACCTGGTTATGCTGATTGTCATGCTGCTTGGTGTATTGACCGTCGTGATACATATTTACACTATACATTGTGTAATATGCATTGGCTCTCTTTAGCGAATAATGCTGCAAATAGATTTAATGCTTCATTTGTTGAACAAGAACAATGCAATCGTGAAGCTTCTCGTGCGCGCAGGCGTGCTAAAAATATTAGAATTTTGAAAGCACGAATTAAGTCATTTAAATAAAGATAGTGTTTTCCACTTATGATGATAGTGGTTTCACCTTATTTTATTAACTTATCTGAACCGTGAGGGCGGAACGTTATTAACTTCAGGACTCCTTGTGTTACACTTTTGTCCTTACTACATTCTATGCTTACACACTCCTTATATATACTCCACCCACCCATTGCATTATTTATTTTAGGGTGGGTGGGATGTTTTGGGGTTTTTTATTATTGATTACAACTATTTGTTTTTGGTGCATTTTTAATCTTGAATTTATTTAGTCGATATTGATTAATTTCGACTCTTTTCATTGCTTCATAATTTATTTCACTATTGTCATCAGATTTGTTTTATTTTCATTCTCAAGGTCAATTTTTTATATGACATAATGTGATATGACATATCATGGTGTTCCCTATACTTTACAATTGTTGATTTCTGATTAAGACAACTCGCTGTCTAAGTTGGGCACTTTGTCACATTTGTCATTAACTTTTAATTAGTCATATATTTGACAACTTAAACTTTATTATTGATGACTCATCTCTGACTAGATATTTTTTGAAAGTTGATCAGCAATGATTATTAACTGATTGATAATTAAGATTACACAAGATCTTTCAAGATGTGCACAACATTCTTTGTTAAAAAGCTTTGGGGAGTTGTGGTTAGCTCATTCTTGTTGTCTAAGAGTTCGTTCCGTAAGCGTACTCTCAAAGTCCCAAGTTTTGAGCAGATTTGTATTTTATATTGGATATATTTTATAACGTGTTTGTAAGGACAAGGAGGTGTACTTTACGGACTTCCTCAAAAGTGTAACTCCAAGGCTCTAAGGTGTGCCCACTTATCACATTTGTGGAATTAATCGGGGCACTGTCTTGCTCAATATATTGAGTTGACACAATCCCCCCGCGGTGGTTGATACCGTCCTGAGGTTTTCCAGGGCCCTTTACATTGGGTGCCCCTGTTTTGGCGTTGTGTACCCGTGCGCGGCGCGACAGGGAGTATAAGAAATATATTTGTATACTCTCTGCCACACCGCGTGTAAGAGATCACGTTGTGTAATACAGAGGCACCCGCTAAAATAGCGGGCCCTGGAAGACTTCAGGACGGTATCAACCACCGCGAAGGGAAGAAAACTATATAATATTCCGATCAGATGCAGGATTGATTATGTCTCTCACAATCTCAAGATAAGTGAAAAGTGGGCACACCTCAATCCTTATGCCGTGCACTCGAGTCTTGTCGTAGAACAAGTAGTAGTCGATAAGCTTAATCTAATATTATATCATATATTAAAGCATGCACACTGACCAGCACTTGGGACACTGGTGGTACGTTTACGGAACGGTTTTGGAAATAATAACGTTCACCACGCCCTTCTAAGTTAAAGTATCATTCAGTCGACAATCATTGCTGACGAATTTCGGATAAGATTCAGTCTTAAAGTAATTAGTTTTGACGTCATTAGTCATCAAGTCATCTAGTGACCAAGTATGACCAATCCATGGTAAATGACATGTGACCAAGTCATCAGTCATCAAAACATATTAGAAATGTTTGAAGTCATATGAAATCAATGTCACATAGTGACCAAGTATGACCCATCGATGGTGACTGCCATATTGTAAAATAGAACAATGATACAAGTCGAAATAAAAAAAATTCAAACCCACCCACCCAACAAAATATATTGGGGTGGGGTAGGCATAATAAATAATACATATAATACACACACATATATATATATATATATGTCGATAAAAAAAAAAGAAAAAAAGAAAAAACCACGCCCGTTGGGCGTATATGTCGATACGTTGTATACGATTAATTGAGAACGAATTCATTGGATCGACATTCATGATACGGCTTCTTAAATCGATCATTTTAATGTAGTCTCTTCTCAGAATTCCAGCGGTACAACTTCTTAAAATGGCATTTTCTTTATCACCATTCGTTTTTTTTCCAGCGGCTGGCTTCTTAGCCGGCTTCTTGATTTTTGGGGAAAAAACCAGCGGCTGGCTTCTTATAGCCGAACTTCTTATATACCGTTCTTTACTGTAGCATGGTTGTGTTTGTCGCTTGATGGGCTACGTCCCCTCCTAGGCGCTTCCGCTGGTGGTGGTGCGGGTGTAGATGAGCCGGCGCTCGGGGTGGTGCCATGCACAGGGAGGCGAGAAGCTACCCAGCACGGGCGTGGACGCCGCCGCACAATACGCCCGTGCTGGGTAACTTCTCGCCCCCCTGTGCATGACACCACCCCGAGCGCCGGATCATCCGCACCACCACCAGCGGAGGCGCCTAGGAGGGGACGTAGCCCATCGAGCGACGAACACAGCCATGCTAGCTTGAATCCACGTAGCCCTCTCACGAGTGAGTATAGTGCGATCTCGTCCCAGAACGGACAAATAATAGGTGTGTTTGTTGTACTTAATATTGTGAGGATTGTGAATAGTGCAAATAGCAAATGCGGTGGAATGAAACTAGGCTGAGGCTCAACATAGGTGGAATGGTCATGAAAGGGAAAGGGCAAAAGAAAAGCAGCACGGCATGAGCACGAGAAAGGGTGACGAGTGCGAAGGTCGGAAACATAAATAACATCTGTGAACACAAAGCGGGGAAGATAAAGGGCCGAGGGTATATTGCTTGCCGTGGCGGGCCGGCCCGGGGCCGTAGCTCACCACTCTGGGCCGCATGAGGGCCGATGGAATATATGGATGCGGGCCGTGACGTTTGATATGAAAATACCCAAATTTATGCAAAGTTATGCGATTTTAACAATATCAGCATACTTAAAATTAAAATGTTGCGCCTGCGGCGCGCAATTTTGGAGATTGGCCGTATTGGCCGAAAGCGGCCCAGTGGGTTTGCTGATTGCGGGCCGTAAAGAAAAAAATAAGCAATGCGCACTGAAGACCACTCCGTAGGCCAAGAACATGTGAGAGCACTAGGGAGGAACGGGGAAGAACAGGACAAGCCAGTTCGTCTTCAAATTCAAACAAACCAGCAAGACCGTAACAAAGCAAATCAGAGATAGGAAACCATCCCACTGCATGATTAGAATACAGACCAAAAACACGGACATGCAGATCAACACCATCATGATGGGAATTCTTGGAGAGGTATGTTGCTTGATACAAATCGCACAATGCGTGGTGGTAAGCCAGAGTGAATACTATCTATAATGGTCTGAATGAACATCCTTGCCGTACACAGTTTCCATATCCACTTGCCATGGCCTGAATGCAGAATGGTTTTGTCGAAATCTCAAGACGTTGTCACGGTGCTTATTGGGAGATATTCAATTTTAATTGCACTCCGGCTTACTACAAAGCACTGGCATGCACCATGCAACAGAGGCATCCGCCATCCGGTAAGCAAACACTGACTGCAACTTACGTGTACATTGATGACTTACACAGCATATACATACGCGCACGACACTTTTCCTGGCATGGGCGGAGCACACAAGGCTGCATCCAATTGGCGCTCTACAGACGCAGCGACGTATATGACCCTGAGAATGATGTATGCGCAGTAGCACGAACACAGTGTGAAATTGTGGCGACGAGGGATTGGTTGGGGATGTTCTGATCGCTTTGTGTCGCTGTCAGCAATACGCCTGTGTAGTGACCGTCACTTTTGTGAAAGTGACATCAGCCACTACAGCAAGCGTTGCCGTGACGACCTCGCATCAAACCGCAGTCAGATAAGTCAGCAAGTGTTTTGCATCATGCTATCCCTAATTCCCCGCACAGTGGTATTGACAACTCCTGCCAGCACAGTCATCACATATTTTATACTTCTGAGTGTGTAGGTGCGGTGAAGAATTTGCTGGTGCAAGCAGTTCCCACTCAGCCGAGACCCTGGCGCATTGTCACATATTCAGTCACTTGATGAAAACTGTAGTTTGGAGCCTTGACAAGAGTGAATGATGATTTTGACACTTTGGGTGAAACCCGCCCTAACAATACTCCAATTGACGTGCAGGGCTGAAGATGCCACTTAAGTATGAGTAGTGCTGCAAGTGTGGCGCACGCCAATTACGACGGCACTCCGCGTGTGGAGAAATACCTTCACAGCCTTCACGGTGAAATCCTCAATTGCGGTACGACGTTGACCAGGACCGCGACAGTATATACAGCTGCCATCATCGCTGGTGGCAGCAGCGTCATAGTTCTTGGCGCGCGGATCGGTGCAGCCCTGTGAGGTTGTGCACGCATCACCGGCTCATGGTCCAGTGTACCATTCGACGCCCTCGCCATTCACACGCAATCAAGTAAACACGAGTTTTACACACATACAAAATCCATGCTGTCATAATTGTATACTGGAAATAAACATCAGCATCATACGGACACAGACACACAGACACACACACACTGCCCGCCACATGCGAGCACACGTGTACAGTACATATGCGGTGTTCCCTGCCGGAGTCATCTCCCACTCTCTGACTGGTGCATCGTGGCGTCGCAGAGTGAGCAACTGTGGGATTTGTGCCGGGAGATGTATTTGTGCGCATGCACGGTGGAACGGGGGAGGCGATCACTCACCGCAATGTGGTTGATTCCTCCCATCGCCCTCGCTGCTGCACCTTCAAAGAGGTCCACATTGGTCTGCCCAACGGCAACCGCGCCTTATGCACTTTCACTCGTTACACTGTATACTCAATGGAATGTAATAGGCACTTTTTGGATATATTGATACCTTTTTAACTTATCAAAGTATATTCTGAATACACCTTGTTGCGCACTAATTTACTTACTTGTCAAAGTAAGTATTTGATATACTTATCATAGTATATCTATAGGTAATTTCAAAACCGATACCTATATATATTCACGGCTGTATATCACGGTGTTGTAACCAACAACGTCAGACCATTCTGGATCCCAACATGATCATTATCAACAGTTGTAAATTACGGTGTTGTACAAAACAACCTAAGACCATTCTCGATCCCACCATGATCATGATCAGCGTCAGACCATCCTCGATCCCACCATGATCATGATCAGCGAAAAGATACCACTTCTGTACCTTGGGAGCGACTTTAGAATGGTATATACAGCTGCCGTCATCGCTGGTGGCAGCGGCATCGTAATTCTCAGCGCGTGGATCGGTGCAGCCCTCAATGTGATCGATTCCACCCATCGCCCTCGCCGCTGCTCCTTCATAGATATCCACTGTAGCCTGTGTCCGGCGCGCTCCACCCGATGATTCCTCTTCAAACAGTAAGGTGCATGTATGTTTTTATCTAATGCTGCAGAAGCTGTGAGGGACTGTATGCAAAAAAGCATTCCGTGTTGCAGCGGCGATTGTTGCAAGTAGCGGGACGGATGATTACACTGTGGTCGCGGAGTTTACTTCCACACCTTTGGTTTGAAGGGGTGTGGCACCAACACCATCATGCATGCGGATCTATATAAGATGTGATATATACAACAAGAGCAATGCTTGCTAGATATGGACGATCATGAGTTATCTACAAACACACATATATTTGATTTCTACCTTGCCGCGCCGCGCGCAGGAACACAACGCGCAAAACAGGGGCACCCACAGAAATGGGCGCTGGGAGACTTCAGGACGGTATCATCCATCGCGAGGGGGGGTTAAAATTATATCAACTTGATATACAGAGCAAGACAGTGGCCCGATCAGTTCCACAAAAAAGGACATCTATATGTATATATATTCTGGATACACCTTGTTGTGCAGCGATCGGATCGCAACACTAACACAAGGGCACCTACAAAAGTAGGCCCTGGGACACTTCAGGACGGTAACATCCACCGCGTGGGGGAGAAACTGATATGCGTCCAACTATATACAGGGCAGGAAGGTGCTCAAATGTATAAATAAATAAATATATATATATATTTATGCATGGTGTGGCACAACAAGGTGTATTCAGAATATGTTTTTGTATACTCTCTGCCACACCGTGTGTAAGGGATCACAATGTGTAATACAGAGGCACCCGCTAAAACAGCGGGCCCTGGAAGACTTCAGGACGGTGTCATCCACCGCGAAGGGAAGAAAACTATAATATTCCGATCAGATGTAGGATTGATTATGTCCCTGACAATCTCAAGATAAGTGACAAGTGGGCACACCTCAATCCTTAAGTCAAGCTCTCAACAAGGTGTATTCAGAATATACATATGCATATGCCCATAATTTTGGGTGCCCCTATTTGCACGTTGTGTTCCCGTGAGTGGTGTGGCAGGGTGTATATAAGAAATATGCATATGCCCTGAGATTGCCGTGGTAGGAAGTCTACATATATATGCATATATATACAGTACAATATATTGCATACGCTGAAGCTAGCAGACATATTCCATTTATATTATGGTATGTTACTCCCTGCAACGCAAGAGCTCCTATGCACGCTAGGCCCAGACCCGGACCAGGCCCAGACCAGGAAGGGGAGACACCGGACAGGAATTCTATAGGCATCTACTTTGACCACGTGGCATGGGCCTGCGTGGAACAACCAAAATGCAATAGTTTCCATAGCTCATAGTTCGCATTGATTCCATAACGAGAAGGTACTAGGTAGAATTGGTTGCATTTTGCATATATAGTAGACACCCAAATTTAAGGAAACCACCTTTAAGGACTTTGCCAGTGTTTGGGGGAGGGAGGGGGGTCCGTTTTTGCGGATGAGGCTGGCTGGATTAAAAGAACCAAGAAGTAGCCGAAAACAAGGAAATGGCTGCTGGCTGGTGCTTCATTAATAGTGCTACATATGTGCTTAAAATAAGGAAATGAGGCTGGCTCACTACCTTGAAATAAGCATGGTATGCCACTATATTGTATGGATTCTATACTGTACCGTGAATTTACAATGACATAACTGAATTACGGCCAAATTACTGCCAGAATTCAATTTTTTATCACAACACACGGCACTCCCAAATTTGAGCGCGACTTGGACAACAAGGAAGCGGCTCCTGGCTGGCTCTTTGCGATCGGGCTCCTTACAGTGACACACTTCAGTAGGACGCTGGCACTGAAGGTCACGTTTTTTTGCTGATGAGGCTGGCTGAAGCCAGATCTCTGTTTCATTACATGTGGGTGTTTATTGTATATCTAGCTAGGCGCAAAATAGTGACGGCCACGTCACTGCTGTGCCTAATCAAAACTGTATGATTTTGCACAATGCGTGGTGGCAAGCCAGAGTGAATACTACAATTGTATGATTTTAGATTCTTCCTCACCTTTTGTTTGCTGGCGTCCACGTAGTATACACAACTGCCGTCATCGCTCGTGGCAGTGGCGTCATAGTTCATGGCACGAGAATCCGTGCATCCCTGCAAGGTGGTGACCCATCTTCGTACGGTCACACGATGATGGGGCAATGCATTATCAATGCCATCACTGCATGTATTGCAAACTAAATTTTCCCATCGTCTTCGAGCATCAATTTTCATAATCAGTAGTCGCGGGCACAAGCGCCATCGCTCCACTTCCATCAATATTCACCACTGTCCATTGAACAGTGGCATGCATGCACATCGCCTACTCCCAATATATTTTGCGATCATTTACTCATAGCATGCGGCAGGCACAATTATATATTTAGATAAAAGCAGACAAATGCATCCTGACTGTGCTCCAGCGGTCGATTTTGTTATCTCTGTTGTATATCCAATGAACAAGAGTGGCATCATACAAGTGATGCGCTGTGAGCAAGCGGAAGCGCTCCACCTGGATGTGATGGATTCCTCCCATGACTCTCGCGGCTGCTCCTTCAAACAGGTCCACGTCAGCCTGCAGATGCGACCACCTTGCCACTCATGCTTGCACGCCCTACTTGCTGTAGATGCGGCAGGGATCCACAAACCGCTGGGTAGAATGCTGAAGCACAGCTGCATGACATCTGCCTATGTTGTCACCAAGACACTGCGCGACCATCTGCTTGAGTATGTATCGGATGCATTATGCAGATCTGATCAACGCAGCAATATTGACATCATGTTCACTTCACTTCGGATCTGTAGCTCATATAAATTCTCGTTGGTTGTCATTCTCTAGCACAATCACGCCTCACGCTCAGCAATTGAAGCGGTGTGTTCACCCTCTCGGGCGTGTTCGTTCCCGAATTCACCCGAGTTGGAACAGTTCGGCCGAGCTGAAATGGATATTACGCTGATTATCACATGTTGGTATATTGCTGATGCAGTTTGTATACTTCTTATTGTACCACGTCCAGGAAAGTGATAGGTAAAATACGAGCACCCACCGAATGAAAGGCAGGCCCTGGAAGACAACTGGGGCGGTAGCAACCACCACGGGGGCGGGCAAGGTCAGATCGACTGTGTAACGATGTCAAATATGTGTTACACACGGGTATCGATGATGTATCAATGTTCATTTGTAACATTATTTTATTAATACTTACAATTGTTTATGTGCTTTTTCAGTCTTGAATTGATTTGGTTAACACTGGATATTGATTTAATGACATGAAAGTGTCAGTGTCATATTTAATTCTCATTCCTTGACAAAATTCTTTTCATTTTTCATCTTTGGAGTAGATGAAAAATCTTGTTGCAGGGTGTATATAAAAAATGTGGCAGGGTGTATATACAAATCTATGGAGTAGATCAATGTTCGAATGATGACACGTATTAAATTGATGACGTGTCTTATCCATTTAGGATCTTTCAAGATTTGCACAATTTTTGTTATGTAAAAAGCTTTGGGTATGTGTTTAGCTTATTCTTGTTCTCAAAGAGTTCGTTCCGTAAACGTACTCTCAGAGTCCCAAGTTCTGAGAAATTTTGTATATTTTATATTGTATATTTTATAATCAGTTTGTAAGGACGACGTGATGTACTTTGTGTACAACCTGAAAGTGTAACTCCGAGGCTACTCAAACTGTGCCCACTTGTCGCATCTGTGGAATTGACCTGGCCGCTGTCTTGCTCAGTATATTGAGTTGACATAACTGCATTCCCCTCCGCGGTGGTTGATACTACCCTGAAGTTTTCCAGGGCCTTTTTTTGGGTGCCCCCGTTTTGCTCGTTGTGTTCCCGTGTGCGGTGTGCGGCGTGGCTGGGTGTATACAAAGTAACCATTTGTAACACGTTATCTGTGGAATATCGATATGTCGAAGTGCGTATGTAAATTCCACATATCAATAATATGCATCACTTTCAGATATATTGATATCTTTTTGGGGTTATCAGAGTATGTCAACAGGTAATTTCAGAACCGATACCTATGCTCACAGTTGTAAATCATGGTGTTGTACACAGCAACCTAAGACCATTATCGATCCCACCATGATCATGATCAGCGTCACATGGCACCCCGTCATACCCGCGAATGACCAAGTTGGCGCGTCGCTTTTACCGACATTTGCATTGTTATTGACACGCCTAAAACGGACCCTGGAAGAGCCCCAGCGCGGACGCCCACAGTCGTCCTACGTGGCACACCAAGGCAGCCGACAAACAAATTTGTGTTTTTAAGATGTTGAAAACCATTTTTGAGTTTGAACAAGCGCTGAGCAGCTCACATACTACAGTTTGACCTGATAGTAGTCAGCGGGGCTTCCGGATATAAGTCCACGGACTATTTCTTTTATTCACGCCGTTCAGATTTTCTAAGATTCGAAAACATAGAGATCTCGGACGCTTTGCTCAATTTTTTATTCACTTGCTTTCGAAAAGTTTTTATGTTTACGAATTTTGAGTTTGGGTCTCAGTTCACAGAACTTGACCATTTTCGCGGATGGCTCCAGGGCCATCTTGCAAGCCCCAATTTTCTGCTCATGCACTCAACCCGTTATGGTGTTCTCTAGCTTGCATAGCTTGACGTCAAACTTTGTCACAAGCTTTTTCGACCTGACAGGAAGTGTTTTTCGTCTTCCCTACAGGGAGCAGCGCGTCCAGAGGAAATTCCTCTGGCGGGACCTAGGTGTCCTCGGGTTTAATCACCCCTGCTCCCCCCTCTAACTCGTGTGTGCTTTATTGTCTGCAGATGAGCCTGGCAAGTTCGAAAAAAACCTTTCAGACCATAATTATGTTAAAGGAATATTCTTCTCCGCGGGTTGGCCTCGGCTGGTGAGCAGCTGCGTTTTTTTCATGAAGATAACTTCCACTATGGGGTTTTTCGCAGGCTCAAAAAAGTGAGCCTCGACCCAGCTAAAATCGTTCTGAGGGCGCAGCAAGCTCGCTGCAACCTGTAAGTCTCATGTATTTGCCTTACTGTGGCTTCCTTGTCTCAAAGGCTTCCTTGTGTATGCATATTTTTGTACAATTTTCGTCCTTGCGTCTGACCGTATTTTTTGGGCTGCAGTCTGAGTGTTGGGGCGAACCCCACTCAGCTTGGGTTGAATTCCCAACAGTCCCGTGGGCGGGGAGCGGGTATGCAAGTGCCACAGGTGAAGAGCGAAAAGTCCACCGCTTGTGGAAAAAGTTCCGACCGGCTGCAACTGCATAATACAAGGGAAACCGCCAACCCGTTTGCTTCGACTTTGGTCGGGAAAGTATGTGTTACAACCCTGACTGCATGTTGGAGGAATCAGCACGCACTCAGGGAACGATGAGCTCGGCAAGGTGTGTGTAGCCAAAGCGGTAATTTTGGGGCTGTATTCTGAGTATTGGGGCTCACCCCGCTCAGCTTGGGTTGAATTCCCAACAGTTCCTGGGGGGGGTGGATAGCCGGAACCGACGGCAACCGTACAGGGCGACATCGCCGTTGGTTCCGTAGGCAACAGCATAGAGATGCCCTAGTGAAGCACTTAGTAAACAGATAAATAAACACTTGCATAACCTGCATATTTAGTGTTGCGCTCCCTCTGCGTGTGAGGGAGGCGCTTGCGAGTGCACAGTCATGTCATGCAGCATCCGTTGCACCCACTGCTGTTCACTGTAAGGCTTAATAACGGTCGGATAACCGATCCCAAGATGCTGCAGGCTGCCTTGTG
>LGRX02030664.1:0-26693 GCA_001247695.2 Cymbomonas tetramitiformis | reverse complement strand
ACCATTCTCGATCCCACCATGATCATGATCAGCGTCAGACCATTCTCGATCCCACCATGATCATGATCAGCGAAAATATACCACTTCTGTACCTTGGGAGCGACTTTAGGATGGTATATACAGCTGCCGTCATCGCTGGTGGCAGCGGCATCGTAATTCTCAGCGCGTGGATCGGTGCAGCCCTCAATGTGATCGATTCCACCCATCGCCCTCGCCGCTGCTCCTTCATAAATGTCCAATTGAGCCTGTATAGCAGCGTCATCATCACGGCAATCAGACTAACGCGCAACCGTCACCTATGAGCCATCAGGTTCCGCATCGTGCTCAGTTAAAAATGCTCAGTTATACTTTCAAAGGCGTTTCACTTCCATCCCTGCACGCCGGTGGTGAAGCACGACGCGCTACTGATATTAGTGAAGTGTCGTTCCGCTTTCGGCGTGGAAACTTTGTGACGACGGAATTACTTATTTACAATTTTTGTTTGCTGGTCATTTTCTGCTTTTGCCGCCGGCGATTCTCAGCTTCCCTTGCTGGTATCTGGACCTGTGGTGTGTCGACGAAGGTACGACTAGAACTTGACATATTGCAGTAAAGTAAGTAGGCTACGTTGATCTTTGAAGACTTCTGGGGTTTTGGTATGAGAATTATGTGAAGCTGGCAGAATTTAAGGAAGGCAATCGTGGCAGTTGTGGAATCGTTGTGGCACTGCTGAAAAGATGTTCAAACGAAGGTGGACAGTCGAAACAGTAGGCAGAAATATACAGGGGGCTCGTAGCTACTTTGTATGATGTGTGCCACAGAGAAGAGTTCTTGGTACAGGCACGCTCAAATTGCTATACACAAGCGTGAATGTGGTGGACTCGGAACATGGAATGTCTGTCTCGTTGGATGTGACAGTGGACAAACTTAAAAGAACGCATGTAAAATAATACAACTTCGTTATATTTACCAATACGATCACATGCTGTAATATGCCATGCATCATTGCCAGCATCCATGCATGTAGCCTCACCTGTATCCGTCGCACTCCACCCGACGAATCTTCTTCAAAATAAGCCGCACTATTGTCGTTATCTGATGCTGCAGAAGCTGAATTTTTATAACAGGAACATGGTTATCATTATTAGCAACATACCTCAATCGATAAAAGCTTGTTATCACGTCACTCTATCTAATTGCATTTCGATCATGATCACATCGCTTGTCTATGAAACGTCTCTAGGTGAATTGCATCATAAGGAGTAAGATTCACGCAACCACCCACGTGCATCTTTAAAACGGTCGGCTAAGTGACATGCACGCCACTGGCGCCTTAAGTCGGTTCACGTATTTGGCATAAAGTTTGATTCCACTTTCAAGCAGGACTACTGACTCCGAAGCTATGCGATGGACTGGTGTCTTCTTAGCTGCCTCCACTCAGTCCGCATCCAACTTACTGTACTTATGTGTGTGTGTGTGTGTGTGTATGAGTATAATGGGTACCGTTAGTATCGAGGATTGATGGTAAGATCTCAGCACATGCAGCAATTCAACAGTAGTTGCAGTACAACTGCACATTCTGCCCCGTCGTCACACATCAATTGATAGCCGACAATACACATCTCGCAGTGCTGTTTTACTTCATCATATATTTGTCAGCGTGGTCTCGTAGCAGGTCTTACAGCACATCGCACATTGCTTATCTATACGTGGCGGAAAATATGCACGCGGATAGCATTGCTCCATGAATAAGTGATTCGCATACCTGTGAAGGGCTGTCTGCACAACGATTTTCCGTGTCGCGGCAGTGGCGATTGTCGCAAGTAGCGGGACGGATTGTTACACCGTTGAGCATTACGATATATCGTGGTCGTGGAGTCTACTCGCACCTGAACGCTAATTATAACGAATGGCATGAGCAGTTTATGGTACCACAAACATCATCGGGGAGGGAGTGACATAGTACCCATATCAAAAGGTGCGCGGGATCAATCGATGCGTCGTCGTGTTATCACTCTTTGCAAGCTCATATTATCGCTGGCATTCGGGGTGTGAACATCATACTTGAACGCATAGATATGTGCATCGATTTTCTACTAGAGTCGACGCTTTTTCCTAGATTAATAAGCGCAAATGCATTGCGGTTGTCACCCTTGCTGCCATGCGATCGATATGCAACTTATACCGTGTCAGTTCGTTCTGTCGCCACAAACGTACATGCAAACTACTCGGATACGCATCATCAATATATGCTGTGATCAGCGATTTGTCTCGGTACCAACACTTTTTGGGACTAGCATCCGTCCTCATATCACACACAGCATCACGAAGGCGCGTCTTCCCTGAACAGTAAGTAGAATGTCGCGTTGGTTGTAGCCAATCCATCATGATTAGTAAGATCATGATTGTGTGGAACACTCTTACCTTCGGTTTGAAGGGGCATGCCACAAATAGCATCATTTGTGCGGATCTATATATCGAGTGAGCTGTGATATATACAACGGGGACAATGCTTGCGGGATATCCTGGACGACCAGGAGTTATATGCAAGGTTTGCTGATGGCTGATTTATGGAGCTATCTCAATGCGGGTGCTCCACCGAATAAGAAACGGGACGGACTCGTTAAATTGGGAAATTGACGTTTGATATATTTGGTCCCATATATTCGGCGGAGCACCCGTATTAACAAAATCGGAACATAAATCAATTACCTCACAACGCTTCGGATCATCCATATAACTTCTCGCGACTATATGTGCGCCTCGCGATGCGCACGTGGCGGGATGACATGGCATGACAGTTTATGGGCCAACGTCGAATATGCCAACGCAAGAACACCTAGTCAGTGCCACAAGAGTCGTACTCGAGGACACGATGATGACTTGATCGAAATCGTCCAGTCATACTAGACGCCTCCCTTGTTCATGTGGCCATAACTTATTTGAGCATCAGTTGAAAGAAGTGTTGAAAACTAATATCGTGAACCAATGTCAGGGACTGATCGAATGATGGTGGTTTATTGCGCTGTGAAGAGAGCAATCTCTGGTCGTATGATGAAACGCAGAAAATGCTGACAATGTGATATGGCATGGATTTTTCATAATAACGACATCAAGGTATGGTTTACTGGAGGTCAACATTAGCATAAAAATTTTCAAATTGGGGAAAAAATCGGAGATGGAATCGAAGATCCCCCTCTTTTGAAAAATCGGGAAATGTAATTCAGTCGCTCTTAACACTGTGTCATTGTCGAAATCCCGTTAACAGTGCGAAAAAATGAAGCCAGATCGTAGGCTATATACACTGTGACACTGTACGCCGTGTCACACGACACAGTATATAAATGGAGGCTTCATTCAAATACCCATGAATAATGCCTCAGTTAGATAAAGTTACATTTTTGTCTCAGTTTTTTTGGTCTTCATTCTTCAAATCTGAGAAATGTGTGCACGGATTCCGAAAATTCAGTCGCTCTTAACACTGTGTCATTGTCGAAATCCCCTTAACAGTGCGAAAAAATGAAGCCAGAATCGTAGGCTGTACACTGTACGCTGTACACGACACAGAGTAGAGCTGTGACACACGACACAGTGAGCTGTGACACACGACTCAGTGTGTC
Source organism: Cymbomonas tetramitiformis (assembly GCA_001247695.2). Taxonomy (NCBI): domain Eukaryota; kingdom Viridiplantae; phylum Chlorophyta; class Pyramimonadophyceae; order Pyramimonadales; family Pyramimonadaceae; genus Cymbomonas; species Cymbomonas tetramitiformis. The sequence goes on along the minus strand of LGRX02030664.1, from coordinate 23,094 downwards.
ACTGTACGACACGACACGACACGACACGACACGACACGACACGACACGACACGACACGACAAAGCGAGCGCGAGCAGAGCGGAGGCGGAGCGGAGCCCCCGCGATGCGAAGCGGGAACGACGAGTGGGCCTCGCCGTTATAATGACGATGGCACCTTCGATGCGTCGGCTGGGAGCGCATGGATGCGAACAGCGTTTCTGTTCGATAATTTGTTACATGCGTGTCGACAAGACCGAAAGACCTTTGCATATGCAACCCTGAATATATGCCTAGAAGCGCGCGGTCTTAGGCCTACACACCATTTTGTCAAAGTGTCACCCCCACGCGCACGTCACCACGTGTAACGCAAAACTGTGCCAGGAGGCACGACGTAGCTGCTGAGACACCCAGAAAGGGGGCATGGATTCTATGAGAAGGAGATTAGCGAACTATTAGGGAACTTAGCGAGTGGACGTGACATTCATCTGAGCGAACAGTTGGGGAAAATAATATGTGAGCTCAGAGGAGATAAAAGAGAGGCAACAGAGTTGAGCTCTCAGACTTGGACAGCATATGCAAATAACATTTATGCTGTCTGGGTTTTTGTGAACAGAAAGATACTCTGAAAGTGTATAAGATCCGATAATGTGTAAATATAGATTGCATATAGATAATTTCACGTTGCGTACATTATTGTACGCATACATTAATCTCAGTGTCATACAACTTCGCATCCGTAAAATAATCGTCATTGCAGCCTTGCATGCCCCGCCCGCGCCGGGTAAAGCGTCGCGTATGTGTGCCGGTGGTATCGCCCGGTGTACATGTAAGTCACGGTCCGTGTAATATCGGATGCCTCTGTTGCTTGGTGCATGCCAGTCGCTTTGTAGTAAGCCAGAGTGTATTCAAATTGCATATATATAATATCTCTCTCCTGGGAATACCCCTGGGACAAAAACCACATTAATTCATAATTAATTCGGGGAGCATCCAATAAATCGGAAATAATTACGGCGCGTCCACAGTCACTAGTGGCACCTAAATTGGGCACCGACAATCCGAAAAGAAAATAAGGGTGGCTGCTTTGCCCCTTTTGCGCAGTACCGCGCCACAAACCCCCGCGGACGAGCGTTGGCTTTGGGGTTTGATGTCCCTAATGCAAGTATTGGAATAGGAAGCTATAACGACTCGCGGAATTTGTCCTCTGCAAGACTTAAGCGCGGGTTGCCGTGCCTCAACATCGGCATCCTCGTTAGTCCGCTCAAGTGCGACACACAACCCCGCAAGTGCGACACACAACCAAGCGTGCGACAATAGATAGACCTCTTGCACGGTGACACACCTCCACACTTTTCAACGTCCGGCAAACGCGTCTGCAAAAATTCCGCCGCCTTATGTCAATTTTATTTTGATAAACATTATGGATATTCAGCGGCTTATTTTTGTTTTTATGATACTCACGCAGTATCTTTGACGCCTTTTGAGACGAGCGGAGCTCAGTATGTCGAAATACGGCCGGAAATCTTCGGCTGCTGAGCCGCTACTTACGAGTCTTGAAGTCCATCTCAAACAAATAATGAGTAGTGCCTCAACAGCACTGCGCTTACTGAAAGTAACAGAAAGGAATTTTACCGCACTGCAGCAGGTGGAGGCAGACGCAGCAGCGGAAACATGCCTTACAAATCTCACAGACTCGCAAGTAGTGACAAAAAATCTGCTCGAGGCAGTTAGGCTAGTAGGCGCCAACGCAGTTGCGACTGTAGCCACAGCAGAACGTGCCATCATCTCAGAGAAGAAAAGTAATCAAAGAGGGCGCGACAACTCCCCACTAGGAACCGCATCTCAGCAGGGTCCTAGCGCGAAAACAGTCAGACGGAAAATATTACGGAACGCAAATAGAGTGGCGAGACAATTTGTAAATAGTGGCGCAGAGCAGCCTGCGAAGACGAATCCAACGAACGGAATCTACACCTGAAGCCATGGCTACTGCAGACACAGCAACTGCAAATCTACGGACGCATCGGGAAACAACGAAACAGGCACACAGTGTCGCCATCCCAAGCGACTGTGGTGACAGGCGGGATCCTTTCGGAGAATCACAAACGCCTACAGACACGCAAACGCTCAGAGCCACTGCCTACAGCTTCGAAACCACCTGACAAATCAAAAAAGCGCCCAGGGTCTCATAGGCAAATTACGTGTAAGTCAATCCTGCGGAGTCCCATACCTAGCTAGCTGCGACAGCTGGCATCGAAAGACGCCCCCTTCTCTCAGTAATCGACACTAGTTCACAATAGCCGTATTAAGGTGTGATGAGGTATTAACATCCCGGTGGAGAAGAACAGGGAAGAGCGCCGCGCACGAGAACCACTTTTCCTGAAAAGGTTTTTATAGCTTGGATCTCTTGCAGCGTGCTGCAGTGGGGAAAGTAAGAAAATCCTCAGCGGCATCGTCGGACTCTGCACCGATAAATAAATAAGCAGGGGGGGCAAAACTGCCGGAAACAGATCGACAAATAGAATCCTTTGCCCACACAAAAGAGGCAGCAGCCGGATCGGAGTGGTGCAACTGTTGCTCATGTAATAGAAGCATCCTTCCCCATCTTAGTGCTAACTAGTGATAAACTAGCAATTCGTCTGCACACACGTAGCCATAGGAGAAGTAATTTACTTATCTGCACATCTGGTAACTTGTCTAGGCCCAGAGTAGGGCCTGGGAAATTAATTTACTCACACGCCCAACAGGGCGTGGTTTTTTCTTTTTTCTTTTTCTTTTCACGGTGACACATGATGTACTAGGGGACATAATATGACGTGGTATGTCAGTATGACAATCTGACAGTGTGACAGTACAGTCTGACAGTGTGACAGCAATATGATCAGTCCACAATATATGACAGAGGAACTGTATGACAATCATCGGAATGACAGGTTAGGAGTCATATACATAACTGATGTTAAATGATGAATCAGGTGAAAGACCAGAAGTGATCAGATAATTATAAAAGAACTGACCTGAGAGATTAGATAATTATAGAAGATCTGACTTGATCTCATTGGATGTGCCATTGATGTGCCACTGACATGCAGCTACCAGATGACAGATGACACATGAAAACAGAATCAGTTATGGAAGTGCCGGAATAGTTATTTCTGGTGAGTGATCGCTAATATGACCGGCTTTTTATTTAGTAATCCTGCACCACACTGCAGGACTGCAAACAAGTAATAAGTTAATACCATAAGCTACTATCTTTATAGTGTGCCCACAACAACTGGTATCTCAGGAACGTCTACGACTTCTACACGGCCTGTGCGTTGCCGAATTGCCGCGTTGCTTGTGATTGCCACGCTGCGTTAATCTTTCCGCCAACTTCGCTTCCGCTGTTCTTGTCGTCCAGCGTACGCCAGCGGTAACGCTCTTTTTGACCGTTTCCGCTTTAATTCAGGATTCTTGACCGCTACTGGTGTACCATTCGGGATTCTTCTGCTCAAGAACACGGTGTTGGCGTTCTTTTATTGCGCCCGCATCGGTGATTTTGTCGCGGCTTCTGGCTTCAAGCCACTCCCTTCAGCGTTTTTTTTTAATTGCCGTCCAAGCTCTGCGCGGGATTCTTGTCCGCTACTGGCGTACCGTTCAAGCTTCTTCACGGCGTGGACACGACTTCGACTTCTTTTGTTGATCCGCGTCGGAATTTGTCGCAGCTTGTTGCTCCGCACCTTTTTCCTTCAGCCTTTCCGGGGGGGCGGTGTTCTTCTTAATTTCAAGAATTGTCGCTGAGATGTCCAGACCGTCTTCCGCTCCGGGCTCTCGCCGCGGTGATTCTTCGCCGGACTCCTTGATTTCTTCACCGCCGCGGCTTGCTGGGGACTCCCACCGGCAGCGGTTGTCCCCGCCAGCGGATCTTGCGGCGGCCTCTGTCCGCTTGGGTGCCCTTCCGCAGATGTCAGCGAAAGATGTTCCAATGAGATTCGCGGCTTCTGCCGGGCTGCCGGCGGCGCACCCTCCGCAGGCTTTGGCGGCGCATCGTGGTGTTTATGCCCCGGTGCTGCCGTCAGCCGGCCAGGATGATTACGGCACTGTGGGGCCTGTCCCTCTTGGGCAAGGACGTCTCGGCAATGATCCCCGTGGGGCCTCTGCCGGGGGCGTTACTCGTTCTGCTCTGCAAGGATCGCCGGTTGCTGCCGGCGCTCGCGGTAATTCTTCTCGCTCGCTGGCCTCGGATGTAACCGGCGGACGTATCAGCCACCTGGAGGACTCCGTTGCCGACTTGCACGGGTCTGTGCAGCAGTTAATCCGGTTGGCGACGCCGCCTCTGGCCGGGGGGGGGGAAGTGTCTGCTCTCACAGCGCCTCAGAGCCAGCAGCGGCACCTACAAGCTCGAGCAAGACTTTCAGGTGGGCGCTCCGAAACCTCACTGGAGTGCACACACAGCCGGCAGCTGCCTGTCAGTCCACTAGCAACCGCGCACTCTGGGCAGCAGCCCCAGCCTGCTGCCCACTCAGCGCAGCGTACCTCTGGACGACCACGTCGCGCTCAGCAGCAGCTGCTGCAGCGGGAGCCGGGGGCCGTGGAGCACACACTTCTGGAGCAGCAGCTGCTGCTGCAGAGCGAGGTAGCTGTTGATGATGCCGTACAGCATCAACTAGCGTTGCTCGCAGTCACACAGCAGCCCTCGCTGCTCGATCCCAGTGTTCATACAGCTCCAGGCACAACTCGGTCCGGGCAACCACCTCGGCGGGCAACGCCCAGCACGGCGGAGAGTGACGTGGACCTGGACGCGCCCACCATCTCGCGTGAGGAACACGAGAGGCGACGAGCGCGGAGAAGAGTTCGCCCAGGTCCGCAGACACCGAGCGGAGGGGGGGCACCACCTAGCCCGCCACCGTCTGACGAGGATGAGCTGTCGGAGTCTGGGCTCCTGGTATTCACTGCCCAAACCGATGGGACCACCGCTATCACGAGCATGGAACGAGGAGGGGAGCCTGAGCTGTCCTCCTCACAGAGGACAGGAGGGGGAGGCTCCCCTGTTTACGAGGTGTCCGATCACAGGGAGGTGTCCCTTCTCTCCGGGCTCACCTACTCGACATCAGCGCGGTGCGCGTCGACCACCACGACGGCAGCGGCGCTCGAGGAGGGGTACCCGGATGTCAGCATGGGCCAAGTGAGGAGCGGGGCAACCGATACCACCTCGTCTCAGGAGTCCTGGGCGGAAGCTATACAACAGCATCTTGCCCACCAGGAGGAGCTCGAGGGCCACGACCCGGAGGGGGTCGCGTACGGCCAAGACGAGGGGAACTCTGAGGGCGAGGAGGACTCTGGGGGCGACGAGACCACTGGCGTCTGGGTCTGGAGCGACTTCCTTGGGACCTGCATCCCTGCGTTCGAGTGCGACTAGGACGAGATGGTCGCAGCGTGCATGCCCAACAGCGACGGCGACGCCGAGTCGGGGAATCACGAGGGCGCAGGGGAAAGCAGGCGTGAAGGGAAGGAGCCCGCTGTTGACACCCCCGGCCGGGTACGAGTGCTCCTGCATCGCCAAACGCCTCGAGCGACGACCGCACCTCCTCCGGCACGACCTGCGGGGGGAATGGACCCTCGAGGTGTGTATTCGGCGCCCCCTCCTGACCCAGGATCCGTCCGAGCCGCTGAGAGGAGAGCGGAGGAGAGCAAGCTCAGCAACCTCTCCTCACACATCCACAACACGTACGGTGGCGGCCCGACTATGGACCGCCCCTCTCTGAGCTCAGGCCTCAGGTCAGCATGGCCTCCGCGACCAGCGACGCCCTCACGCAGGAGTGGAACGACGTTCTGTACCTGCGGCAGCGTCAGAGTGAGGGTACCTTCTACCTCGGGGGACAGGTCTACTACGACCTGGCGGGACAACAAGCCCAACTCTGACAAGCCATGGTGAGGGAGGCCGAGGTCAACGACGGCGACGTGCGGCATCAGCGAGAGCGTGCTGCATGAATGGAGGCCCTCGAGGACAAGGGTGTCTACCAGCTGCGCAACGTCACATACAACCTGGGCGATGTCGTCAGAAGGCAGGAAGATTTCCTGACGGACATCTGTCAGCATCTGCACGCCGCCGACGCCGACAGAAGCCGAGCACTGGTTGGGCAACATCACGCCGCAGGCGACGAGCGCGGTCGACGCCCCGAACGTAGACTCTCCCAAGACGTGGCCCCTCGAGCCCACGGAGACCCTCACGATCAGTCGGAGTTTCCTGCTCTCCCACACCATCCCCGGGCGCAGCGGCAGGCCGAGGACACCCTCGAGCAGCATAGGGAACACTGGAGAGCCAGCAGCTCCATCAAGGTGGAGCACGCCTCGCAGCAGGTCAAGGGCCTACGGAAGAAACATTCTCTTCGAGATGAGGACCTCCCTAGCCACGGAGCACCAGCTGCGCCATCGGCGACACGCAGGTCTTCTGTCCCAATTCTCCCTGAGCGCCGGGACCCGCCAACAAGCAGGGCACATATCTTCCTAGAATGACTCTCGGCCCGGAATCAAGAAAAACACGTGTTTTTGCTAATTTTCAAATGTTTTCCATACTTAAGGATGAAAAATCGACCGGCCCGCTTTCGGCCCAGAGCTCTTTTTGGGCGCTGCTCTCGGCCCCGGGCCGGCCAATCCCCAAAAGATATGTGCCCTGCCAACAAGGGGCGCTACACCTCCAGAGGACTTGCAGGCTGTGGCCCGCGCCCAAAGCAGCACCGAGCTCCTCATCAAGGCATGACACTCCATGGACCGTCTCCACTGCAGCCTTCGCCGACAGCATGGCGGCGATCGCAGCGTGGCCATCCGTTTCTTGCTGTGGACGGAGGGCGACGATGGGTGGAGTGGCGGCAGTGGGAGTGGCATGTCGCAATACTCATGCCCCATCCGGCTGCAAGTGGCGGCGATGGCGAACAAGGAGCGCAAGGACGTCTTCAGATGGTTCCAGACCGAGCAGCGCACGCGCTCTGGCAGGCTCACCTGGCGACGAGCCACGGAATCAACCGCCCACGAGGTGTACAACATCGTCGGCGCGCTCGAGTTCAAGCGAGCAATGAAGGCGGGTTTCCTCCGCCTGGCAGAAGGAGTGCCGGAGTGCCACTTCGCGGGAATCAGTTTCCGCACCGCACGGCAAGCCATCCCACCGAGCGCGCAGGTGAACAAGATCAAGAACCGGTTCACCCCGCTCGAGTGCATGACCTACGAAGACGGCGAACCCTACCTCACGCCCAGCTCGCCGTCAACTACCTCGAGCTGCTTCTCTAAGTCCGACAACTTGTCGGACTGCTCCATCCTCAACAACGACAACTCCCCGCCGCCCCGGATGAGCAAGCACTCTGCTCCGACTCCGACAGCAGCGGCCGCAGCAGCTCTAAACGACGCGGCAAACGACTTCGTCGCAGCAAGAGCCGCAAGGCGCGCAACCAGCAACGACGACGAGAGGAGAGAGCACAAAAACAGCGAGATCGACAATGGGTGAAAGCCGCGTTGCGATAGGAGGAAGCTTCAACAGCTGCAGCGACGACTGCGGAGCTGCGGAAAGCGGAAGCCGGGTGGGTGGCAGCGACGGCCCAGCTGCAGCAGCAGCTCGCGTCCGACGCAACAGCAACTCATTCCCCCTCCGTGGCCGTTTCGTCGTCCATCTTCCCGGACGTGGCGGTAAGGGCACAAGCTTTCATGGCCCTGCCGCGGGAGCGACGTGATGAGATCAGCCGGCAGCAGGCGCGGGGGGGCGTGATGGTGGAATGGGAGGAGGAAGCCCAAGCAACCCTGCTGGCAGAGCAAATGGAAGTCATCGAGCAAACCTCGCCAAGCACGCACCCGAGTCCTGGGGACCACCTGTCGATGTGGTACGGTCAGTTGCGACTGGAGCATAGCAACCTCTCCTCGGACGACGCATGGGCGGTGGCGGACAACAGAAAGGCAGCGGCCCAACTCGACCCTACATGGAAGGGGCCTGCGAGCCCGCCTTCGAGCTCGCACGCCAAGGACACGACGAAGCCGCGACCAGCTCTGCCTGAGCCACGACCGACCCCAGCGGATCCTTTGCCACCGGACATGGGGACCTGGGAGCACACGTCGCTGCCAATACGAGCAGAGCAGGTCATCCGGGCGTATGTATCAGCGGAGGTGCAGCGCGGTCAACATGCAGAAGCTGACCGGTTGGCCTGGGAGTACGTGCGCATCGCGGTGGACACGCTACACGCTCGTCACCACCACACTATTGGGATACTCACCCAACCAGTGACCGTGCTGGTGGGACCGGTGCCCTACGAGAAGCCCAAGCTCGGACCGTGCCAAAGATGCGGGAGATATCTACCGGAGCACAACGTGTACGACGCCTTGTTGGGACCTCAAAAGCGTCTCACACGGGTCTCCCTCTGTCAGGAGTGCACGAAGGACCCGTGGCCGTAGGCTCTGGAAGAGCTACCCGACATCCGGGTTCCACCTTGCAAACCACCTCCAGGATTGGGACCCGAACCTCCTGACGACCCAAGTCCAAGCAACAGCAAGGGTGGCGGAGATGACGCACCTCGCCGACCAGCTAGACGAGGCGGAACTTCACCGCCTCCGGCGTTTAGGCAGGACGAGGAACGCTCTGACGTCAACCGCGTCATGGCCCAGGAAGTTGAGGAGCGGCTCCTTTACGGGCTGCGAAAACTCCGCGCCCAGATCGACATCTACCGGTGCCCATTTGATCGGACGTCCTCAGGAGAAGCGTGTGCGGGCCACGTGCTCGCCCCTCTCCAAACGCTGATGCGGCAGCTCAAGCAGCACTTCCAGGAGAACCAAGTGCAGCGAGCCATGCGCAGTCGGAAGCTGGACAACGACACCGAGCAGCCCTTCCTCGTCACGGAGAAGGAAGAACTGCAGCGCATCATCCAGGAGCGGGTGGAGGGCTCGGCGCAGACGATGCTAAGAGGGAGGTGGGCTACTGGAGACGTGCAGAAGTCAAGTGACGTCATCGGAGCCCTGGCTCGAGCTTGCGTTAGCGATGCGCACCTCACCATCCTCCCTCACATGCTCTCCAGAACTCGGCAGCTAACAGGGCGTAACTCGAGCCGGACAGCGATGACCTTCCACCACGAGCTGATGGAGGCATTCGAGCTGCTGGAGATGCTGCACGCACACGGCGTTACCGGACCGGTAAGCCGAGCCAGCTTGCCGGGCATATACCTAAGTGGACTCACGCCGGACCTGCACGCCAAGGTCCACAAGGAGCTTCCTGGGAAAGTGGACTTCTACCAGTCCAGCGGACTTGTCGGGTGGGAAGACGAGCTCCTCAGGAGGTACGCCAGCCAGGCTACCCTCGAGGAACGCAAAGATCCCACTTCCTCAGCCGCGCGTGAGATGTCCCCGTTTCCCTTGGCAGTCGTGGCGGAGCTGCTGGTGCTCGCCGAGGCGGACCCCAACCATTGCCAACTTTGTGCTGTCCAAGGAGCTGCCGAGGTGGAAGGGCGGCAGATGCCTGGCTCGTCCGTCTACACGGGGTGTAGGAAGTGCAAGTCGAAGGACCACCTGGCCCGAGATTGTCCTCAGCAGAGCAACCCCCAGCAGAAGGCAGCCTGGGTCAAACAAATGCATCTGGGAGGACGCGATCGAGGTCCTGCAGAATTCCGACGCTAGTGACGACGTCATAGCGGCCATGTGGGAGCAGGCGACGGGCACTCTGGAGCAGGGTTTTGCTCAGGGAGGGGACGCAAGGACCAGCACTCCTCGCGCACGCACGGTCTACTAAGGCGGCGGAGCAAGGGCGAGGCCGACGATGTCCCGGACCTCACCGCTCAGCCCAAGGACATCCCGTTCACGTTGGAAGAAACGTCGCCAGATGGTACTCAACAACGTGGACGCGACTTCAGCCGACGCCTCCCACCCTGGGAACCACGACGGCCACCCAGGCCGGGAGAGAAAAGCCGCAGAGCGGTTACAGCGTGGCTTAGAAAGCGACTCCCTAAAGCAGTGTCAGCGCCCGGGCAGCGACACCCAGGCGCAGCCCCGGAGTGTGCGTCGACTAGCACCCGCATCCAGCTGAAGTTCCCACTCTTCGGAGCAGGTAGTGCAGGAGCACCCGTCACCAAAGGGGTGTACCAGAGAGCGCTCCAACCGCCCGGAGCACGCCGGGTCCGCTTCAGAGCGGAGGTGCCCCCAAACCTACCTTCAGGACGAGCAATGCTAAAGAAGGAGTTGAATGGGAAGCGGCCGCAGCAAGTGACGCGTAGGCTGCAGCGGCTGCGGGACCGGCACCCCGCAGCTTGGGATTCTTCGAGAATGGTAACCCTTGGTAGACTTCGCCGAGCCCAAGACGCAGCGCAATTCAAGATACGCTTGCGGGAGGTGATAGCGAAGGTCAAGGCCGTGGCGTCTCAACACAAGCAAGCAATTGCCGCCATACAGCCAGCACCCTGGCCGGACGACCCAGAACCGGAGGATGACATCACACGCACCCTCCGGCATCAAGGGTTGGTGGCTGAGGCAGGCACCTACCATCTCCCGGACGACAACTCCGACGCTGAGCTCAAGGAGACGGAGGAGAACCTGACCAAGCTGGCGTCCATCATACCGGACACGGGGGTGGATCCCACAGCTGGACGCTGGGGTGAGTGGCCGGACCCGAACGTGTTCGCAGCCATGGACACTTCAGGGCCTACCCTTCTGGTCTTCTGGGCCTGGATAGGTCCGCACGAAGTCAAGGTGCTCGTGGACACTGGGGCGTCTAGCAGCTTCACATCAAAGACGGTGGCGCAACGGCTGAAGATGCGCCCGCAACGGCACGAGAAGGAGATGCGAGTCCAGGTGGCGGACGGCTCCACGTACGACGCTAACTCGTGCATCCGGCCGAAGCTCACCGCTGAGACGAGAAAAGGAGTGTACTCGAGGCAGGTGGAGCTGCGCGTCATGCCCCTGCACCTAGGGGTGGACATCGTGCTGGGCGGGGACTGGCTGCGCTCCCTGCAACGTGTCACTCTCGACTACACCGGAAGAGGCAACATCGCCTTCGGGACCGACGCGTTGTCATTGCCGGGCGCAGTCCAGGCACCTCACCCACTCCCAAACACCGAGCCATGGGGCTTGTCGATGCGCACCTGTTGGACGTTGGTCGGTCGCGCAAGGACTTGAAGAAGCTCCGTGCAACGCAACGGGAGGCGTACCTCATTTACCTGGCGCCGGACGGAACGTTCGAAGCAGAGGCGCAGGACCCAACTTCGCCGCTCGATCAAGCAGCCCTTCCGTCCGAGGCTTCGGACGACGACGTGCCGCAGGGGGGGGGAGAGCAGCAGCAAGAGCAGCAACAAGAGCAGCAGCAAGAGCAGCAGCAAGAGCAGTTGCAAGAGGGGCCCCCGCCACTGATGGAGGACTCGGTGGAGTCGGACCGCGACGCCTCGCGCTGCTCGTTTGCCATGGCCGCCTCCATGGAGGACTTGATTACCGGCTCCGAGTCCAGCGACAGCGATCGTGGGCTCACCGAGGCGGAGGACGAGGCACAGGAGTTGGTATGTGCGCTGCACGACCTTCCGGGCTCCACGCAGAGTGCTGGGGGCAAATGGGGACCGCATCCCCTTCGTGCGCGCTGGGAGGCGTTCCACATGCTCACCCGCAAACGTCGTGATCAAGCTGCAAGAGACCACGCCGAGGGTCTGGCCAGGGCGGTTGGGAGGACGACGCCTTCGAGCTTTGGAACACCGCCCGGGCCCTCAGTGAGACGACGGCTCGTGGACGGCGATCTGCAAGGAGTTCACGCCGGCAAGCGCGGCGTCTACTGGGCAACCCAGCAACCTCGCTCGACTCCAAACCCCCCGACGTGGAAGTGCGGAAGCTCGCAAGGATGGAGGCGACGGCAGCGACCGAGCAAAAGCCAGCCGCAACAGCGCCTACTCCACCACCTGACGCCGACGTTCCCGCTTGGGTTTGGGCGGAGCTGGAAAAGATCAAGGAGGAGTATAAGGACGTCATCCGCAACGAGCTGCCGGATTCCGGAGTGCAGGACCGCGAGTACAAGTCCTACCTGCGCCTAAGGCCGGACTACGACGGAGCATCACTCCACCGCCGGGGAACTACGTCTGTCGGCGGAGGAACTACGGCAACTATGCCGACAGCTCGATGAACTCCTAGCTAAAGGGTACATCCGACCCTCGTCTAGTCCCTGGGGAAGTCCGGTTCTGATGGTGCCGAAGCCCTCCAACCCGGAGGAGCTTCGGCTCGTCATCTACTACCGACAGATCAACAAGATCACTGTCAAGGACAAGTACCCACTGCCAGACGTCCAGACGCTCATAGACGATCTCCAAGGACCCAAGTACTTCACCACTGCGGACGCCCTTTGGGGATTCTGGCAAGTCCCCATGAACTCCGAGGACGTGGAGAAGACCGCCATGAACACTGCGTTCGGAGCGTACGAGTGGTTAGTGATGCCTATGGGACTATCCAACAGTCCCTCTTGCTGGCAAAGAATGATGCAGCAATACCTTGGGCACCTCCCCTTCAGCCGAGTATTCGTCGACGACCTCATGTTGTTTACGTCGACCCCGGAAGCCCACCTGGACGCGATACGCCAAACGCTGGAAGCGTGTCGCAAACACAAAGTGTACCTCAAGGAGTCGAAGTTGAAGTGCTTCAAAATCAGTTGTCGCTTCTTGGGCCACTGCATAACTCAAGAAGGATGTCGACCGCAACAGGACAAGGTGGCAACGGTGCGAGACTTGCCGCCTTTGGAATCGGTAAAACACGTGAGGCAATTCCTTGGCCTCGCGGGCTTCTACCGGCGCTACATCCAGAACTTCTCCGACTTGGCTCACCCCCTCACGCAACTGACTAAGAACCTGGTACCATGGGAGTGGGGCCCTCGTCAACAGCTCGCTTTCGAGAAGCTCAAGACGGCCCTCACCACTGCCCCCACCCTGGCTCTCCCCGACCAGATGGCCGCACGAGATGGCACTCGACGATTCGTCGTGCAGACGGACGCCAGTGGAGTAGCCCTTGTAGGAGTGCTTATGCAGGACCTGGGGAAGGGGCTCCAGCCCATTGCGTTCGAGAGCCGACAGTTCACGTCGGCCGAGCAGAACTACCACGCGGGCGAGCGGGAGTTGGCCGCCATCCATCACTGCACCACGGTGACATGGAGGCACTACTTGATCTTCACCGAATTCAGGCTTATGGGGGACCACGCCCCACTGCGCTGGCTGTTCGCTCCCTCGCGGGAGCTCAGCCGAAGGCAAGCACGATGGTACGAGGATTTGTTGGAGGTGGGAGTCCACGCCATGGAGCACGTCCCAGGGCGCACCCTGGTGGTACCCGACGCGGCCTCCCACCGACCGGACTACGTCGAGACGTCCGCCCGGGACGGACTGCGCGAAGCAGGGTATGTAGACCCCGACACCGACCAGCCAGTCACCGCAGAAGCAGCGCGGATCGCTGCTGGTGCTAAGGGGAACAAGCCGTACCTAGCCGATGACCCCGACTCCCCCTTGAACGTGGCAGCCATGTTCTCGGACGACGACGAAGACTACCCCCCCATCAGCCCACCGACTGTGGTAGGGGAGCTCACTTACCTCAACGGACTCTGGTGGGCGGAGACCCCCGACCTGTGGCACGACGCTGCAGACACCTTGGCCAAAATGGAGGCCATCCCAGCCACCCTGGGTCTGCAGACACGAGCGCAGAAGCAGCGAGCCATGGGTCACGAGGATAAGAGGGAGCACGACCCGTCATCACCACTCGACGAGAGCCCTTTCTCCGACGCGGAATCAGTGCTGGAGGAGACCCCAGTGCCAAGCATCGCCCCCCAGGAATCTCACCGAGCCCCTGTACCACAACCAGGAGACCCCGTGGTGGACAAGCAGGACTGGCAAACGGAGTTCCGGCGCCTGCAGAGCAAGTACTCCAAGCTCCTGGGGGGACACTTCCAAGTGGACGCGTGCTGTGACGCCATGGGAAGAAATCGGCAGGTAGAGACTTTCTGGACGGACTGCCCGAAGGAGCAATGGAGAGGAAGAATCGTCTGGTGCAATCCACCCTTCTCCGACCCAGACGTCACCATCGACGCCATCCTCCGCCACTACGACGCGGAGGCACGCCAGGCACCTGACAGCACCGCAGCCATGTTCCTCTGCCCGACTTTCCCCAAGCATCGTGGAGACCACTCCTACGAGAATACGGGATGGACATCGTGGAGGTCATCCCCCGCGTTGACGAACAGGGAGAACCCACGACGACGCCAGGGGAGGGACGGGGCCACCGAGAGGGAATACTCGAACCGCCACTCCTCTGGCCAGTCCTGGTGGTAGTAGCCAAGCCACGCAAGAGCCACAGTCGACCCCAGCGCAGCCGCAATCCCCCCTCACACCCAGATGTAGTGACGAAAGGAGCAGCCGCAGAGGCGCGCGACCGAACCGGAGTCGTGGAACCAGGAATCTTCCTCCAGGCACTCAGAGCGGAGTACCGTCGGTGCGAGTACCTGCGAGCACTGAAGGAGGAGCTCCTAGGCACGCAGCACCATCGCACGGAGCACTTCCGGCTGGTAAGCGACCTCATCTGGCGCATAGCGGAGGGACGCTACCAAGTCGTGCTGGCGCCGGACTCCCCTCTACGAGAAATAGTAATGAGGGAAGCGCACGAGGCCCCGTCAGCGGGACACACCGGGCGAGACAAAACCCTGGACAGGGTGCGGAGACGCTTTTGGTGGCCACGCATGGAGCTGGACGTCACCGAGTGGGTCAAGTCATGCGTTTCGTGCCAGCAGACACGACCCCGACAAGGATACCCAACTGGACTCCTCCACCCCCACACAGTGCCTTCCCGCGTATGGCAGGTGGTCAGCATCGACTGTGCCACGGGACTCCCCCACACAGATCGAGGCGTCAACGCGTTCGTGACATTCACTGACAAACTCAGCAAGCAAGATGGTGCACGTGACGCCCATGACTTACGACGACAGCTCGGCCGAGACTGTAGTGCGCCTGTACATGGGCACCGTGTGGCGGCTGCACGGAGCCCCAATGAAAATCGTGTGTGACCGGGACCCGCGATTTCGGGATGCCATGCACATGGAGTTCCAGCGCCTGATGGGGGTAAAGGTGGCAACGACTACGCCATACCACCCCCAAAGCGACGGGCAGGCTGAGCGCACAAACCACACCGTGGAGCGCATGCTGCGCAGCTACGCATCAGACAATCAAGAGGACTGGGACCTCTGGATCGCCCCGGCGGAATACGCGATCAACGACTCCCGCTCAGCAGCAACTGGGTTCTCACCCTTCGAGCTTGTGTACGGACACGCCCCAGCCACCCAGCTGGACTTCTTCTTGGAAGCAGCACTGGCATCAGCTGCCCCTAAAGGGGGGGAACAGAGCAGTAGCCAAACGCGGCACCGCTCACGAGACAGCCAGGCGCTTTGCGGAGCAGCTGCAAGCCGCCAGATCGAGCCTGCGCCTGGCGCAGCAGCCCATGATTGAGCAGTTCGACTCCCGACACCGCTCTCTTAGTCTAAACGTCGGGGATCGCGTGTGGGTCGACGGTCGTCACCTAACTATCCCAGGAGATAGGGGGCTCAAACCGAAGCTGCGTAAGCTTCGGCACGGACCCTTGCCCATCGTGGAGTGCCTTTACAGCGACCGCTAGATGGAGCTACCCCAACAGGACCGCGGAGCCCCCGCAGCTTATCGATTGGAGCTCCCGGCCAAGTGGAACATGCACGACGTTTTCACTGCCGACCGACTGACGCCCGTCATGTCTGGGGCCGGACAGTTCGCGGGCCGACAAGCCGAAGCGCCACCACCACCAGTCATGGTGAAAGGCCAGCGCGAGGTCGAAGTGGAGCGAATACTCCGCACCCGCACGCGCAAGCTAGGTGGGAAAGGCGGCCACGTGGTGCAGGTATGGCTCACCAAATGGAAACGGTTGCCCAGCAGCCATAACCAATGGAGAACGAGAGAGGATTTGGAAGGCAAAGGCGGAAGGCTGGAACCCCTACGCATATTCGAGGAAGAAGAGGAGAAGCGAGAATAAGGAGTGCGTCCGAACCGACGTCGGAAGACGAACGGGAAGCAAACCCCCCAGGGACCTCACTTGGCAGCAATCAGACCACCGACGCCCACTACAAGATGAGCTAGCACTGCCTTCCAGCCCCACCTGATGGAAGTGGAGAAACCCACACGCATTCTGGTGCTCTTCAGCGGAACAGGGTCAGTTGAGACGCAGTTTCAGCGCCAGTTCAAGGGCTGTGAGGTAGTGACTGTGGACATACTCCCTAAATGGGACCCGCTGCACGCAGCAGACATTCTGAAGTGGGATTACAGGCAGTACCCTCGGCACTACTTCGACGTGATTTGGGCCAGCCCTCCCTGCACTGAGTACAGCAAAGCCAAGACTGTAGGGGAATCTAACACTGCAGACCGACGTGTACAACACACTAGGGAGATCATCGACTTCTACGACCCCGCTTACTACTTCATCGAGAACCCAGCTGGTGACGCCACTCGTGGACTGCACACGCGACCAGTGATGAAGGGCCTCCCAGAACCGCACTTGACTATGTACTGCCGCTACGGAGCCCCGTACATGAAGCCCACGCACATTTGGACGAATGCACCGATAAGCGTGCCCTTGCTGCAGTGCACAGGAACCACGCCTTGTCCCGCCAAAGCTACGCTAAAGAAGCATGAGAATACTTCTCAAAGCGGGAATAGTGCTTCCAACGTGCCCGGGATGCGGTCTGCCCAAGCAGTGTACGCAGTACCTCGCGCGCTGTTACACCACTTGTTCTGTGAGTTGCACTTGGACGAGAACATCGAGGACGTAAACGCGGTGCTGGAGCATATATCGAAGACTACATCGCGAGAGTACACGGAAGACTTCAACGAGAACACCCACGTTGAAGACCTGCCCTAGATATCAGTAGTGGAAGGTTGAGCGAAATCAATGGTGAGCGTTGGCAGCGTGACCTTGAGGAAACTCGCCTGAAACCTCTGATGAGTAGATGGACCATATTAGATAGATAAAAACTGTCAAATGATCACCCTGTGAATGTTCGCGAGGACGGTTCACACCTAAGGGGGGGTGAGTTGTACTAGGGGACATAGTATGACGTGGTATGACAGTATGATAGTGTGACAGTACAGTCTGACAGTGTGACAGCAGTATGATCAGTCTACAATATATGACAGAGGAACTGCATGACAGTCATCGGAATGACAGGTCAGGAGTCATATACAGAACTGATGTTAAATGATGAATCAGGTGAAAGACCAGAAGTGATCAGATAATTATAAAAGAACTGACCTGAGAGATTAGATAATTATAGAAGATCTGACTTGATCTCATTGGATGTGTCACTGATGTGCCACTGACATGCAGCTACCAGATGACAGATGACACATGAAAACAGAATCAGTTATGGAAGTGCCGGAATAGTTATTTCTGGTGAGTGATCGCTAATATGGCCGGCTTTTTATTTAGTAATCCTGCACCACACTGCAGGACTGCAAACAAGTAATAAGTTAATACAATAAACTACTATCTTTATAGTGTGCCCACAACACGTATTGTCAGTGAACACTGCACCACCCCCTACACCATCATCCACATGGTAGAACTTGACGGGCCCCCATCGCTTCCAACTTGACCAGCTCCAAAGGGGGTTTCTGCTGCCCACACCTCTCCCATGACCGGTAGAGTCCTTCTCTCAAAGCATCCATGTCGACTGGCTGCAGGTACCTGAGCAGCTGATACTTCCAAGTGCCAGAACTCTCATACCAATGAGGAAACTGAAGCTCCTTCACCAACTACTCCATGCTGTTGAAGGTCCCACTATGGTCCAGAGTGGCGCCCATCAGGTCGATGTATTGGGTAGCAGACTCAGGTTGCACACAGAAGACACGCTGGCTCAGATCCCACATGAGGGTGCCAGTGACCTAACCACTGGGATACTTCTGCAACGCCTCGACGTCTGACTGCAGTCTCTTCAGCTGGGTGTGATCTATCATTGGTCCAGGATTTCTGGGATAAACGACATCTCTCCTCGTGGGTGGTATATGAGTAGTGTAGTCACTCACGAACGCCCAGCTGTCATCCTCGCGCTGATATAACTTCTGATCGATGCCCAGCCAGTCTGGCCATCTCAGCTGGTCTTCCCTCACCGACATCCGCTTGCCACATCTGGCAAACTTCACATCACAGACGTGGCCCAGAGAAGGTGCTTCCTCTGGAACGCGAACAATGTGACACAGCCGTGCGATGTCAGTCTTGTCACGGTACAGACGCTGATTCTTCCACGTGTATGTACAACTGTCGATGTCCACAGTGTCATCCCACGGCTTCACTCTGCAGCCTTCCCAAGGAGTTGGGTGCTGAAAGTGGTTGGAGAGTATGCGCTGTGATTCCACCAGCCAACTCTCTGATAACTGTGGCAACTGGCTCGTCCGGCGTCTGTCCATGGGACATGTCCAAATCGCGGCTTGCTGTCGGAGAGATTGTATATCTGGGAGCGCGCCAGGCCCTGGCGACGGGGAACGGACTGGAGATACCCTTATGTCATCAATATGCTCAGGGCGTTCTCCTGAAGCAGCGACCCTCTTCTCATTACCCCGGGAAGAGCGAGGCTCGGACCATCCGCACACCAGCTCTGGACCAAAGATCTCTGTTGTCAGACAAACCATCGGGTCCACCTTTCTGACACAGTGAGGGTTCTTCGGTGGTGTAAGATTCACCAAAGGAAGCGTCACCTGGGTGTCCATGCCCAAAACTGAGGGTGCGTACGACACGGCCACACCACTGCCAAGCTTAATATCGATCATGAGGGAGTTCTTCAGTGGTCCAGTGCCCACCAGAAAGTCCCACGAGTTGTTCTGCTCAAATGTCACAAAGGCATGGAGCCGATGAAGAGAGTCATTTGGGGCGTGCCCGCTGCCAGTATCACATCCACGTAGTGGGTGAACTTGGTGGGGCTGTTGTCACATCTGGTGACCTTGGCCCCAGTGCCACACGCGTAGACGGTGAGCCCGAGTCGCCTCACCACTGCGATAGCGACGATGTTGCAGTTGGCCCCAGTGTCCATGAGAATTGCTCGATAAAGCATCAACTCCCCTCCAGAGGACACCGGCGCGAGGCCCTCGCAGAGAGTAGCGTTCACTAGCTTGCATATTGGCTGCACCTGCGCCATCTGCAAGGCCTGGTCCTCGGTGAGGTGGTCCTTCATTTTCATCCTCAAGGCCTCGTAGGCTCGGTTCTGGATGGTGCCAGCACGCACATGCCCGTGCTCACTGAAGTCCACCACCCCACAATCACTTACGCAAGCAGCAGCTGCACACCTAGGTGAACGGTGTCATAAGTGCCTCACCGTAAGTCCAAAGTCAACAAAAGTCGCCGAAGACAAGAAGGAAGGCTGTATGCTAATTCACTGATAATTCCAAGATAACCAACGGTAATCAAGCTGAGCCAGTGTACAGAGTACCCCTGGATTCACTAGACACCGTTGCTAGAGTGGTCTCCACTGTGTTCATAATATACAGAGTTAATCCGCTCGCTGTATTCCACGCTGATGCCGCTGCTAATTACCTTCTAGTGGCACACCCGCTTAAAGATATGCCAGTACACCAAGAGTGTCCCTGGATTCACCGTCAGACAAGGTGGCCAAGCTAGAGAAACCGCAAGATAAGAAGCCGCTCATTAAGCTGGTCATTAACTGCTGATTCGCTGTCGCCGCTGCTATTAGTCTGCCCGTATGCAAGCACCGCACAATAACAAAGGAAAAATGATCCGCCAGTACACCAAGGGTGTCCCTGGAGTCACCTATCTCCCGAATCTGCTCTCCTTGACTGCTGTAAACTTGTCGCCAAAGAGCTTCTCACTTCTGAATTCGTACCGAAATAAAAAGCCGCTCCGCGCAGGACATTATTGTTTTGAAAAATAATGAAAACAGCAGTATATAATATTCACCAAAAGATAATAAAACCACCAAAAGTACGGATTATCCCTACAAATTTAGAACCTTGTGTTTACCTTGTGTTTCGAGCCAAGTAGGGCCCTACTTGGGCAATGTCGGCAGTAAAATGGCAAAACCAGCCAAAATCGGGTGAAATGAAGTTTCCGATAGTTTGTTTTTTATTGTTGATATCGATGGTTTGGGTCGATGTAAGACATATGGAGCGAAGTTTTGGGTGGATTGGCTTTGGTAACCTCACTTTTTGAGGCCTCAAAGTTGTGCTACTCGGTACCTGCCCTGTACTTGGGGCTGTACCTGGGCTGTACTTGAAAACATTGGAAAAAAATATTTTTGGAATCTGTTTTTTGGGGGCTATTACGCTTATTTAGTCCTTACTATGGACAGTCTCCAAAGATTTAACTGAAAAAACATTTTACACTTCCTGTTACAGCACCTCAAAGTTAGGTCAGTATGGGCATTGGGTAGGTAAGGGGTAAGTAGGGGGCAATACCTACCCTGTACCTGGGCTGTACCTGGGCTGTACCTGGGCTGTACTTGAAAACATTGGGAAAAAATATTTTTGGAATCTGTTTTTTTTGGGCTATTACGCTTATTTAGTCCTTACTATGGACAGTCTCCAAAGATTTAACTGAAAAAACATTTTACGCTTCCTGTTACAGCACCTCAAAGTTAGGTCAGTATGGGCATTGGGTAGGTAAGGGGTAAGTAGGGGGCAATACCTACCCTGTACCTGGGCTGTACCTGGGCTGTACCTGGGCTGTACTTGAAAACATTGGAAAAAAATATTTTTGGAATCTGTTTTTTTTGGGCTATTACGCTTATTTAGTCCTTACTAAATGAGTAAAATAGTCCTTACTAAATTAAGGCCCTACTTACCCTTGTTTATGTATAGACATGGCCATATTTACCTTGTACTTGAGTATAGATACATGATAGGTAGGGCCCTACATACCCTTGTTTATGTATAAACATGGCCTTACCTGACTAGTGCTTGAGTATAGATACATGATAGGTAGGGCCCTACTTACCCTTGTTTATGTATAAACATGGCCATACTTACCCTGTACTTGGGTATAGATACATGATAGGTAGGGCCATACTTACCCTTGTTTATGTATATACACAAACTGATGCTATCTATTTACACTACACAAATGCCATGTCGTACTGCAGGCCTAAGTACTAAGCAAGCTCGTCCTCGCTAGGATTTTCATCCTGGACATTCTGCTCGAAGAAATCTGCTCGAGGGTCAAGAACCACCGCAGTTTGCATGCAAGGATGCTTCACAATTACTACTTGCGACGCGATCTGATCTGCGAGCATGAATGGCTCTCTGGTATCGAAGACGGTGTCAGGGTTCTCGGGGTCATCGCAAAAGAAACAGCCAGTGACGCTGTCCGGGCCAACTATGGAGTTCATCCGGTTATACATGGCGATCTTCGCTTTTGTCGGCTTCTGCAGCCAAGCCGCCTTGACAAATATGTACTCGACCCCACCAAGCTTGATGGCATAGACGTCTTCAAGATGGGCGAGCCTGGCACGCATGTATAATTGAGGAATTAGTTTGCAAAAACTACAGGAATCGTCTGAACATGGCCATGTTTACCCAGGGTATCTAAAGAACCTAGGTGGACATGGCCCTGTTTACACAATACATTACTAGGTAGGGCTAGAACATGGCCATGTTTACTCATTAATCATAAGCAGAAAGGCACGCACCTATCAGTCTCTTCCTCTTCACTTGTTCCACGCACGCGTTCGATGAAAAAAGAGCGGAAATAACACTGGACAGTTTTGAACTTCTTGTCCACAGCAGCGATGCGGAATCGCATGTTACCCACTTGTACCTTGTTAAACCTGCGGCACTTTGTGGGGCAACCACGCAACAACTCGATTTCGTCGGGAGTGAATGGTCGTCCGTGAAGGAGTCGGATCTTCGTCGGCGGTTAGACGGCATGTCATCCTCCTTTGCAGTCCTTTCTTCAAGCCACGACCGCCTCTCTTGACCCTGCGAATCACCTGAGTGATTAGTTTGTGGAAACGTGGATGGAAATCATGCACGAACATGGCCATGTTTACTTAGTGTTCCATTCAGGCATTGATTAGATGAGGCCTTACCTTGTTCGTAAGTCCTCATGATATGCATCAAGCAGGTCTTGCAACCGTCGGTAATGCCCCACATTGGTGCGCATCCAAACATCGATGCACGCTCGCTCGCCTTCGGTCAATGTGTGCTTCTTCCCTTTATCGGCCACAACAACGCGGTCCCGTACAAGAGCGGGGACGACAAGTGGCCGTGGAACTTCGTTGCGAAGTGCCATAAGTAACCCTCGTACATACTGAATGGTCTTCTGCCGCCCGATTCCGTTCATGATGCTCTGCACCGGGAAGGCATTGTTCTTCACCCACCTCCCGATTTTGCCATTTAAGGACTCGAATACGAACATCCAATACTCGCGAACCGGCCCGAGGTCTCGAAGTTGGTCTACCACGTGACACAATAGATGTGTGTTGAGGACCCACCAGTGAGGGCTCGTCCCATGTCGCGAGCTCTCCATGGTGACGAGCCACTCTCTAATGTACTTGTCAAGTGTCGGCAGCTCCTGAATCCCCATGTTCACCATCAACAATAGGTGGGTAGGGCCATGTCCAACCATGTTCCTAGAAGATCATGGACAAGTGCGGCCATGTCTAACCATGTTCCTAAGGGATAATGGTCAAGTATGGCCATGTTCACTCTAGGTGGGCATCGCCATGTGCATTCAGCCTTCACACAAAATGTAAATTCTTGGTGACGCGGCAGGGAACATGAGAGCAAGGTACCAGAGAACCGCACCTCCAGATCGATCTCGTGGGCCGTGATTTCCCGGACTATCGTTGAAAGTTGCCCCACCAAACGTGCGAGTGCATTGAGTGAGTCATCGTCCCTTGGCCATGCCGCGAGGATCGCGAAAAGTCCATTTCTGAACATCACCAAATATTCGTGGGCTTTTAGCTTCTTTGCGTTTCCGTCTGAAGACAGTTTCAACAATTTCCATTGACCCGCTCCCCATTCCCGTGGAAAGCCAACTTCCTCTCTCGCGAATTCCTCGGCTCTCTTCAAGCACCACCTTCCCGTAGCGGTGCGCACGTCGATAATCTGCCAAGGGGATGTCCTTTTGGTGTAGTTGCCATTCGCATCT
>LGRX02030663.1:0-21195 GCA_001247695.2 Cymbomonas tetramitiformis | reverse complement strand
TTTATCTCTTTATTGGATCCGAGTCCACCCCCTGGACTTATTAAATTTAGGATGTTTTTATAATTGTTGTAGCACCGGTATAATTAATATATCCGTGCAAATATATAAATTGACAATTATTTATATATTGAACTTTGAATTATACAGGGTGCGCTCGGCTGTCCCCCCCATATAGGGGGTTATATTGAGCGGGTTCCATCAGGGACCTCAATATGACTGCTAAAACACCCCATATCGGATGCCCCATTCCCGCCCCCCCACCGGTACAAGGCATGAATCCAACCCCCCCCCAGCCCTTTGGGGGGTCCCATAGGTGGAAAATATAACCTTTGGGTGCCCTCCATGTGGAAGTTGGGTGGCACTTTTCGCTTGGCAAATTACCTAAAATTCACACATTCCATTAAATCCTCGCGACCCCTACACCCCTCTAAATGACGCAAGTCATGCAGAACCCCCCCAAACCCCTCGGGGGGGGGGCATTGATAAAGTGTGGAACCATGGATTGCCCCCCAAATCTATTTTAGGGGGGGATTGGGCTTGGTCAATTTTGGTCATTTTTTTGGTCAACGCGGGGCAAAATGATGCCCTCGACCCTCGTCCGTCGGCCCAAAGGCCCCAAGGCGAACCCTGGCGGTTCCTTGTCAGGGATATGACCGATGACATATGTGTCATACATGTCATACCGGTCATACCTATCATACATGTCATACTATGTCATGTCATGTCATATCATATGTCATAATGACATACAGTCGTCGAGTATTGTCAGGACGGTCGACTATGACATGTACCGTCATAAACTCATAATGTCTGTCATCCACTTAAGGTGAGTGACATCTGTCATCGAGAGGCCAGGTATTGGCATCGAGATGGCGAAGCAAGACAAGTCTTGAAGAACCTAAGTGTTCTGAGAAGACGCGTCTTCGCTTCAAGCATGAAATGAACAGCATGCGAGCATCAATGGCTATATCGACCAGCCGATGCGGGTAGTTCACCCAATGCCCTCGGGTTCACAACCCGATGGTGGTAACGCGTATGACGCGTGAGGGCATTGAGGTAATATGAGGAGCATTGGGCTCAAGCACGCACTTCTGGTCTACCAGTTTGTTGCACTCATACCCCACCATATACTTGCGCTCGCTTGCTACTGTTCAATAGCAACCGCGCTACATATTCAAGTCCGTATAGGACCGTGACATTGGTATCTCTTCGTGCAGGCGAAGGACGAGAACACGAGTGTGTGCAGCAGACAGACTTGATATATATTGTATATAGATCTGTATACGGTGCGACAGAGCTCGCACATACATATATTTCGAATATCGTCACGCATACTGTACGACAGCATTCGTTGCAACATCGTTGTCGTCAGCGAACGGCGGAGTGTGCAACAATAACATCAGCGCGATCATCAGCGCGATTCGCAGCTAACAACATATCGCCAGTAAATAAATTGCGACAAGGTGTGCGCACGAGTTTATGATTCGTACATGTATGCTGTCAAATATCGCAGGTTGGTACGGTATGCGAGAATCAAGCGCGCGAACGAAAAATGATCGTCAGTATATATGATTAGTATCAAGTACGACAGGGACGCGCACAATTTCGTTATCAGCGCATTCGCAATCATACTATGCGACAAATATCGGCGACAGCGACATACACATTCATACTGTGCGAAAAGGATGTGCTACAACGATGTTCGCAAATCAAGGTAAGGTTTGCGCGGGGTCCAAAAATGCAAAAACTTTTCAAAAATCTTTTATTTGATAAATAGGTTGCCCAGAGCACGCTGTACATATTGCGCACTTCAGGTATCAAATTGATCACGTTAATGAAAAGTTATGGTCGATACCGCTCGGTCACCCCCCATACTTAACCATACTTAAGCGCAAACTTAAATCGCTCGTATCTCAAAATCTAGATTTTGAAAAGTTTTTGCATTTTTGGACTCCGCGCAAACCTTACCTTGAAATGTTCTGCACTAATCGTTCAGTGCGACGCACACGTGCGATGATTTTAGCTCGTTCAGTGCGACGCACACGTGTGATAATTTTAGCTTGTGCAGGGGACGCATCGATTTGTGGTGCATCGGTATGCAGCGCGACATACTGTGGACCTTTTATTGATTTTATAATTAATTAATTCCGGGCGCGTTTTTGAACACGTTCAATTTATTTATTTAAAGAATTAATGTTTCCACACCTAAAATACAATTAAAAGTGAATTAATTCCCAGGTACTCCAGATAAGAAAAAAGTTAAAAGTTACAACTAATTAATGTTTTGGAACACAACTGAGCTGATTTGCATGGTTGCACCAGACACTAGCGTGTGGTGAGAAATATGCATCAACTGATATTACAAATTACTCTGAATTATCAATTCACAATGGACAGCCATATTTCCCTTTAGATTTGGCGTATGTGTGCGACCGTGAGCAGCTGCCACAGGCTATTCTACACATATATTATCCTTCTACCATACGTTTCACAAGATCAAGAATATTGTTAAAAGCCCTCACTATCAATTCAAAGCCATCACTATCAATGCTTTCCTATTCATCATTCAAGTGCTTGCTGCGGCGGATGTGCGCATCAAGGATATCTAGGGTTTCCTTCAACACCTTTGCCGGAATGGCCCACGCTGGGTCATTTTCATCGTAGTCCCAGGCACGCACAATCTCATCACTGTCGTAAGGTAACCAAATCTCTACTGGCTTCCTACCAACACAGCATGATTGAACCAAAATCTGCGTCAACAACGGTGCTATTTTACTGCCAGATCACGTTTTCGTTGGGCCTTGAGTGATGTGTTCTCATCTGTTTGGGAACGGCAAGAATCTAGAAAGTCGCAAACCCGATGCCAAAAAAGAGGGGGCCAATCGGAATGATGACATGGCTCAGATAGAAAAAAAACAAAGTAGCAGGAATTAAATACATCCGAGCCGTTGAAAAACGAAAAAGTTAAAAGAAAAAATTAAGAATTAATTAATTCACGACTGAAATCTGTACCTGCTACTTTTTTCTAGGAATACTTTTATAAACCTCGTTTTGGAATTAAAATCAATAAAAGGTCCACAGTACATGTTTATCACGCGCAGTCATATTGTGCGATCTCGATGATCATACAATTTTGCATCAGATGGACATACAATACTTAGCAGTGGACGCATGATGCTGCGCAGTGGACACATGATGCTGCGCAGAGGGACGCATGATGCTGCATAATCAACAATGCATACATGCTGCAGAAATATTGTGCGCTATACCATCATCATCACACACACATGCTAGACATAAGTATATTGGCTACTATCCAAATTCATGGTCCTCCCACAAGGACCAACGCGCGATGACTATTATGAGTGCCACATGGATCTTTGAGGCGTATACGTGCTTTTGGCATCATATGTATGAGTCAATTGAATAATTTCCCCTACAAGATCGTCCCGACGCGTGTGCTAGAGGGGCGTGCTTAAAGGGTGCGCTTTTGATATGTTTTTTATCGAAATCGTCGAAAAAAATATGGTCCTCCCACAAGGACCATAGTCTTTAAGCGTCCTAGCGGTTGCATGGCGCGCGGTGTTGGCCGCTCATGGTCGCACACCTTGAGTTTATGACCAAATATGAAAACTTAGTTGGATAGTCCACACTCTAGTCGCCATCTGAGCTCTCGTTTACCGTGGCGGTGATCACTCCCGAGTGAAATAAGGATTTTGTGATTTTTGCACTTCTAATTTTCACTTCGCGTCAAGCTAACGAGTGCACATCGCTCACATACTTGCCCATATGGCTTATGTTAAGCTTTCAAAAAATCATTTTATGGATATACTTCAAAAGTTTAAGCACCATACGCTCCTACCACACTGTGAATGCACTCTAGCGGGCATCGTGGATAATGGGTCATGTTTGCACCGATTATCCCATTCCGGCTAAAAGAACCGACTAAAAAGGTGTACGGTTGTTAATAAGCATTAGAGATGGCCAATATATGCACTCCAACATGACGTATGACCCAAATATGATGGGGACATGTGTATAAGATCGATATGATCGCATGGACGCAGGTGTAGCCTGCACATACTATTCCCAAAGAATTATTGGAGATATCGTATCTTTTTGTGCCTTTTTAAATTTTCAAAAAAATGCAATCTGAAAAAGTTGAGGGTGCTTGTCGCAAATGCGAACGCCATGGATATATTGGGTGGATCCAGGCCGGACCAAGCATCGAAGTAATTAATATATGTCCCATTGATACTAAAAATCATTGGGCGCGCCTTCTAGATCCGAACCAATGCCCAATTAAATTCTTGCAACATTGGTCCTTGTGGGAGGAACATAATCGATTATGGTCCTCCCACAAGGACCATGGGATAGTAGCCAATATACCATGTTGTCATCATTATAACAACATGGTGTGATTGATAGTGTGATAACTTTTGTCACTATCCCACTTATCACACTTATCCCACTTATCACTATCACATACAACAACTCATTATCACATACTGCAACTTGCTACATATACTTTAACTTGTTCACTCAATTACATTGTGATAATAATTAACCAGATCATATAAATCTAGCATACATGCACATATGCATACCAACCTGATCACGATAACGGTTGGCATACACATACATGCATATACCATCAGTGCAACATAGATGTATTTGCAGAGGATTAAAAAGTAAGGGCTTATCTGTAAACCATCATGCAGTTCTGTTGATCGATTTGATGGCGATCTGTCCGCGCCTAACCGACCATGGGCTTGTACCCCATGGAACCGGGGGTTTATCCAGCAATACACCTATATCACACTCCAACATGCATATCACCGTACACATGCTAGATCTTGCAAGTAGGCTGTATTGCAAACCCAATTGGTGTAAGGTGCCAGTCTTGGTCATTAAGACACGAAGTAGCTCAGTTATCCCTGACGGAGGATTTGGGATGGGATAACTGTTCTCCTGTTGATCAAGATGGAATACACACCGGAGCCACTTGTGAAAATATACCATTCAACTCATCATCCATCATGATGAGAAGGCAGGATTACAACAGTATGATAACTATATTGATATGCATCATACTTGCTATATGCTGTCCATTGGTATACAGATTAACTTGTATGATTAATCACTATCAATTTGCTTAAGTGTACTGAATCAGTAAGTACCTGCACAATGCATAAGTCACTGACATTACTATGTATGCTGACATTACACTGAGTCACTAAGTGTAAATGATCAAGTATTATATCAACATCACATGTATGATACATAGATACCATCCAACAAACACATGTGCGTGTTGGATGTCAGTGATGGCGATAGATAAGGGAACAGGATAAATCCACACGCTGAAGGGCTGGATGGAGAATATCTCCAGACCCGAAGGCAGTATACAGTGTTCACAAAACAGCTGGTAACTGTTGAACACTGTCCATGCCCCTTTCACTCTATCGCTGGAGCAACACCATCGAGTACTATGCATCTGACAGTTGATCCAGATACCTGATCACTTCAAAGCACATTTCAGTAATCACACAGATCAGAACTCATCTTGACAATGATGTAGCTGATATAGGTATTTAAACAGACATTGCTCTAATTGTTCAAGCACTGTTCCGATTTGCTTAGAAACTGAAGATATCATTTTGATACTCTTCCAGTGCACCGCCATATGCCTAAGCAAATGATAATTACCTGATTACTATGAGCATTTGCTCAAGTTACTTAGTATCTGGATGGCACCACCATCCAGAGTATTGTCATAAATCCGAAGAGATAAAGAAGACCTCCAGCAGACCCATTCGTGGGTAGGCGACGTGATCAACAGCCAAGGACAGGCGACCGAACCGAGGAGTTAATCTCGCCTTAAGCTACTGGCCAAGGTTATCTAAGGAGTTGACAATCCTAAGTAAGTAATAAATCAACTGACAAGTTATCATTAAGTGATTGTAAGTCACTATTGATAAATCTACATATAAGTATTAGGGTTTGGTCTGTTTATCATGGGTTTCAATCAGTAAAACCCCATATGATGGCCATGTACATATCTTCACGTAACACCATGAAAAAATATCAATTTCAATTTCATGGGTGCGAGTGAGATATATTACAGAGTTGTGACAGATGTGTACATTATGGTATACACTGAGGCTTACATATATATATGTAAGCCAAAAAGTGACAAAATAGGTGAAAATCTCACACGTTAGATTTCAAAATGAAAATTTGAGTCCAATTTTTTTCGCGGATCCGATTTTTCACCTATTAAGGTATATAGGAAAAATACCTGAGCACTTCACACATCGTGTAACACCCTAAAAATTATGTGCAAAAACTTGGGGGTGTAACAGCACCTCAAGAGTCACACAATTAACAGTGACATGCTGAATGCAGTTTTGCTTCTTTCTTTCAAGTAAACTTGCATACTGCTAAATTTTGATATGAATAGGTGTTAATGATACTATGTAACACCCTAATGTCATTGCAGGTGATTAGGGTCATTGTAACCCGTAACACCCTGAAATGCCACTAAATACTAGTGAACCACACTATATTTGGCATAATAATCATGCTGAAATCAGCACATGCATGACTAATATTTCGAACAACATCCCAAGAACTATACAGCTGCCTCCTATAAGGATTGCATGCTACTTAATGAGGTACTAGGCACTTGACAACTGCCTATGATTATCACACTTCCTTGAGGGGGGAAGAAGGTGGAATCATGTATATATACTTCACCTCATTATATCAATGTACAAACATAATACATGTACATATATACAACACACACACATACACACATCCAATTTTGAAGGTTTTGTTGGTGTGGTGTTTGTTTGTTTAGATGGCAGAAATACCACAGATACCTGCAGATCCATCCAACTTGCTGAATGGTGGCAAGGGACTCCGCCGCACGTTGGTCGTGCAACAGAAGCCGGTTCCCTAGGAAAACAGAGCCCTTCCATACGTATGGACTGTCGTATGGATACCATGTGGATGCCATGTGGACAGCCGTATGGACCACAAGGCCGAAAAACTCGTAAAGTGTTAAAAAGCGTACGGACTACGTCGTTCGTGTAAATATGTCCCATGGATTGCATGTGGACAACGTCTGGAATCCACATGGACTCCATGTGGACATTGTATATCGTCCACATGGCGTCCATCCGCATGGACGGTTAGCGGAAAGACCGTATGGATACCAAGTGGAAGTCTCATGTATTTCATATGGATATCGCATGGATTACGTACGGAAACCATGTGGACTAAACACGGAAAGGACAGCAAGACGAATATTGCATACATACGGATTACGTATGTCCGGCCCGCGGAACACTACCTTCATACGGGTGAAATGACTATCTTAAATCAATACATACAGAGGGACTAAATGGTCCATCCGGATGGAGTGCGCATGTACATGTATATCATGCATGCGAAAACAGTGTGGATTATGAATATTACACGCATGGACTACGTATGTCCGCCTACTGGACCACGATTTACATACGCTTGGAAAGGCTAAGTTTTCTAATGCATACGGAGGGACTGCATAGTCCATCCGGATGGAGCATCACGTATGTACATGTATAGCATGCATGCAAAAACCGCATGGATTGTTAATATTACACGCATGGACCACATATGTCCAGTCACTGGACTGCGTTTTACATACGCGCGGAAAGACTAAGTCTTCTAAATACATGTGGAGGGATTATATGGTCCATCCGGATGGATTACGTATGTACATATATAACATGAATGCGAAAATCGTGTGAACTGTCCATAATACACGGATGGACCAAGTATGTCCACCCACTGGACTCCTACTTACGTACGCACGGACGGAGTAAGTATTTTAAATACACACTGAGGGACTATATAGTCCGTCCGGATGCAACCGCCATTTTTTATTTAATATGCATTGTAAACGTATATGGACTCCCTAGGTATATCCAGTGGACTACGTGGTATGTACGCGTGGAAAGTGGTTTACAAACAAGGAACTGCGGGTTCCATCCGGATGGACTATGCACTTCCTTCCAGTGGTCCATCCGGATGGACTGCATTGGTTTATACACATAGCACCCGTGTATGCTTTACGCGAACTGCAGGAAGGACATTCAGGATGTTCAAACATGTTTTGCAAATACATAATACATATGTTTTACAACACTGTCACCTGCCCTTTTTTTGCTGCAGGCGGGCTACCGGTAGCTTTTCGTTTTTTCGAGGCCTTTGCCGGAGATTCGGCTGCTGCCGCATTCTTTGCCGGAGAATCGGCTGTTACTACGGCTACAACCGCTTTGGCCGCTTTGGCGCCCTTAGGGTGGGCTCCCGCACTCCCATCAGATTGTGCTTCCTCCGCCTCAACGACTTCCCCAAGCGGTTCACCGTCATCATCTTGTTCCGGCGCTTCGTGCAGCGATCTGTTTGTCAAGTTCGAGGTCCCATCAGAGTCTTCAGCCTCCTCCGAAGGCTTTGCCGAATCATCCTGCGCGTCGGAAGTCCCCCGCGGAGCCGGATCCAGTTTCAGGTTGTCCGCCTTCTTTTTTGTCATCTTTTTGTAGTGCTTTGTGCTGTTCGCGTGTCGGAGGTTTGAAGCCAGGACCCTGGTGCGTACACGAGGGTGGTCAGTACAGTCCGTGCGTACGGTCAGCGTATGGACATACTTGTAAGATATGCAAACAAAAGTAATATGCAAACGGGTTATTTACTTACCAGCAAACAGCTTTCGATTCGCAGAGGGACGAGGGAAGATGCTCCAGCGCGTCCCTCGTGACTTTGTTTTCCACGCACTCCAAGACCGCGTCTATGCCCTCCTCGTGCAGAGCCATAAGCCTCTCCACGGGGTGCATATCCTTGGCCTCGCCCTCCACGACGAATTAAAGGTACAACTCCGCATACCCGTCCGGGACACGTAGCCCCGGAACGTTGACTGACTTGACTCCCCCCTGCTTCCCCATCGTTGCCAGCCTTGCCACCACCCCTTGTGCCAACACGTATGACTTCATCCCTTTATCCGACACCTTGTTGGTGTGAATTGTGTCCCCAATCGGAAGGCAATCCGATTGGGGAGACGCGAAGATGTCGACCACGCTGCCGGTAGTCAGTGGTCCGCTGCTGGCGGGGACAGCCTTCGGAACGACCTGCAAAATACCGACACAGACATCCCCCTCCCCCACCCAACCTGTCAGCTTGTCCATACGCAGTCCGTACGGGTGCCACAGGCAGTACCATAAGTAAGAAGGACCCAGCAGTGGACATTTTGCAACACTTTGTTGTGTGTGTAAGACCCACTTACCTTCGGCTTTTCCTCCGCTTTTACCACCACATTTTTCTCCTGTAGGAAATTGTCCGGGACGGCGGCTCCCTGGATGTCGTAGAAGGCGTCGTGCACGGGGCCTTCAGTGGGGACTTGACCGTTCGCGCATGCCTTGGCGAAGGCGATCACCGCCTCCGTTTCCTCCGCGGTTGGCCACTCGGACCGGTGGTTGAGGTGGAATTTCTCAGCGGTCCCGTTGTACCTCACAAAGTAGCCGTCCGGGAACTCGGCATTCTGCTTGTACTTCCATCTCCCCGGACCTTCCCCCTTGTTCTTCAGGTACGACAGTCGATTGGTTATGTACGCCCGAATTAACCTGGCGGGGATCGTGGGATGCCGGGACTCGACGTGCTTAGCGACTTTTGAACACTGTGCATGTCCAACGGTCTGCGCAGTGCCGTACGCGAGGGTCCCGTTCTCCTGCCACTCCGTAATCACTGCGCGGCAATCGAACTTCATGTTGTTTAGTTCCTCCACCCCGGGATCCGGGTGCTGGCTGGGGGTAGGGGCGCGGTGGGCTGTGGGTGGGGACGATGATCGCGGGGGTGCGTTCTGCTGCTGGTATGCAGCCAGCTGCGCCTGCATTTCCGCCATTTGACGCAGCATGTCTTGCACCTGCGCGTTCCCGCCGGCCGTTTCCGCAAGGGTTCCTTGCCGTTGCCTAGTCTGCCGTTTTGACGGGCTAAGAGGCTTCATCTGGTGGCGAGGGGGTGCCATGATCCTTCTACGTATCGATTTGCGTGCGTTAGATAGTTTCGTTAAACTCTGTTGAGTGCTGTACGGTTCTCTGATTCTGTGGTCCGCCAGTCTTCGAAACTTTAGAGTTTCCTTCCGTACGGTTGGTGGCGGCGTCCTTGGGGCGACCACTGTATAAAACATGTACGGATTGTGCGTGACACACGGTTTCCATGGGAATTGACGACCGTTGCACTGTGTCCACACCTCGCTGTCATGGGACTGTCATGGGCTGCGATTTCAAATTTGCAGGTCTCAATTTCTTTTTTTCTTTTCTAGTTCGTTTCAGAGTGCTCTCGGTAGGGCATGCGGTTTTATGAATATAACTGCTGCCGTGCGGCGAGTCCCCATCATCGTGGGTGCTTGGCCGAGTGGTCAAATGTTGGTAAGCCGAACGCGTTTCACGTGAGGGTGAGGGGTTCGAATCCCCTTGGAGGCATGGGCATCCACGATACCCCTTGTGTTCTAGCGATATGAGGCGATTGCCGCCAAGGACGCCGCTAGTGCACAAGGGGCGTCGTGGGTGCCCACCCACGCCTTCATGCCATTTTGAGTTTCAGTAACTCATGGAGACCGTCCGATTAAGACTGGGGGGTTCATCTGGTCCGTCAATTGCACTGTCCGCTGGGAAACAATCCCACTGAGTGCCTGTTCTGGGGTAAATCGCAAGCAACGAGAGGGCGTCCATCCCCCCCTTTCAATTTCAACCTTTCAACCCACACCTTTATGCCATTTTGCGTTTTGGGTACCTGCTAAATATAGAGCAGTTCCTTCTACAGAATTAATCGCGCGTTCTATTTCAGGATATCGCATGAAAAAGGCCTGTTTTGAAGGTGTATTTTTTGTTCCCTCCCGAAGTATTCGGGGGGTTTCACAAAAGAAGACTCCGCTGAATGATATAGAGTGCCTTTGTTTTTTTTGTTTTTTTCCCCAAAATTCGTGCATTTCTTTTCAAGGCGACATGCTCCGTGCGCAGGGCTGTCCTTCACGATGACCGTGGGGTGGACACACGGTGTCCATGGGACGTGGTAGCATGCAAACCGTGTGGACAAAAAAAAGCTTCAAAACGTAGTCCTTGTGCGATTCGTACGAAAATCCCAAGGCAATTCATATGATTATGTCCCACGTCCGACGATTTCCGCACGTGTGTCCCACAACTCGCAGTAGACCCGACCCATTTTGTTTTTTAACCTTGTCCACTGGGCTGACTACCATAAAACATCCGTGGTACGCGCGTGCGGACGTGTTTTTGAATTTTGGTCCATACGGTATCCACAAGCCATGTGGACAGAAAAAAGCTTCAACAGCCTGAACAGTAGGGATCCATATGGGTACTATAGTCGCCGTCCGTATGATTATGTCCCACGTCCGATGATTTCCGCACGTATGTCCCACACCTCGCAGTAGACCCGACCCAAAAAAAGTAAAAATTAGTAGTCCATAGGTACGGAAATCCTGAGGACAGACGACTAGTAGAATCCGTTTGTTTGGACATACGTAAACCCGCGGGAAATGTGGATTGTGTGATCCATGCGCAGGGACGCATACTGTTCTGCCAAGGAGCACGACGTCCGTCCGTACGGACGGCTTGTAAAAAGCTTGATGCCTTACTGTCCCTGCAAAAATTGTAGAGGGCTGGCGTTTTACAGCAATAAGCAATCTCTGCGACATGTCCGTGCGGTGGGATATTTCGAGGCTGGAGATGAGGGCGTAGGAGGCGAAGAAGGAGGTCGAAATTCCTTTGATTCGGATGAAGAATCGGGCTTCACTGAGAATTTCGAAGAGGACGAAGCCATCACCAAAGCAGCAAGGGATGCGATCCAAAAAATCGAAGAGTGCTTTATTGACAAAGCTGCCCCCATGAGCCCCGAGGTAAGTCTCGCCCAGAACCCCGATTCCGGGGCACCATTACGGTCACAACATGAACATGTTCAGTTGTCCGCACGGATGGAAAGTGATGTCCATGGGCGGATTATGTGATCCACCCGTGTGGACGTCTTACGGAATTGCATTTTAAGCTGTGTATGTACACTACGTATGGAATGTGTATGTACGGACTCACACCGTACGTCAACCCAATCCGTATCGTGTGCGCACGTAATCCGTACGTACGGTGTGCTTAGTCCATGGGACTTATTAGTTTATCCTACAGGAATCCCTTGAAGAAATCGAGGAGACGTCAGCCGTTGTGGCGAACAACTTCATCTTAGATCTTCTGGTCGCGCACAATGTCCACAACAGCACGCAGGCGCTCTTCGAATCGAATTCCGGATACTCGACACGGATGTCGGGAAGAAGTCTTGCCAACGATACTTCAAGCAAATCTTCAGAAGTCCGGGCAAACCCACCGACGAAGACCGACGACTCCAGCGTATACCCAAGGATGATGTCGAAGACAGGCACGTTCCTCGAGAAATCCATCCATTTCAGCATGCTGATTTGATTTGCTCATCCCCACTGGATGGGCCATGGTCGTCGAACGTGGGTAAGGCACTGTCCACACCCACGTCATCCTTGTGTCCGACGTATTCCGTACGCAATCCACACGTCTGGAATACGTCCATGACCGTGGATTACATATGGTCGGCGTGTGGACCACTAAGTCCGCACGGATAAATATCTGATTATGCAATCTATCATTGGTTTGCCCATCCAGGTACGGAGAGATTTTGAAGATTGTCCAGCTGGAGCTGCCTGGCTGCAGTCAACTGCTACTGAAGGCCCGCTGGTTCCCACGAGCAGCAGCGCTTGCAGACGATGTTTCCAAGAACATATTTCTGCGCAATGACATGCCATGGGAAGTAGATCAGCCGTTCGTCCGAGTGGACAGCATTGAGAACCAAGTGTGCATTCAAAGCATTCCTGTCATGCCAAAACGACTTGCTCGTTACACAGGAAACATCGTTCCGATGCACATTCGGCAACGCACTGACCGGATTTTCATTGTGCTTGATCGGCAAGCGGACTTCTTTCGCGACCTTGGAGACAGCAGCTCTGACGAAGAAGAGTGGAGAGATGGTGTAGATTCTGACGAAGCACCAGAAGATTGATGCCGCCCTGAACTGGAGAATATTTCATTGTAGGACCGCATGTCCGCTCGTATGTAATATATAATCCGTATGCAATCCATACGTGTGTACATAGTTTATTTTGTAAATAGCATAACCCTGCGTAAGAGGCACGTAGTCCGTCCGCACGGACGAGTGTATCCAGCTTTCTACCCATAGCATGTTCCCTCCTTATTCCGTGCGCATATGTATATGTCCTTGGCGTCCATCCGCATGGACGGCGCATGCAAATAACACTCCATATCGGAGGGAAGGGGAGGGGACACTCATATAATGTTCACACGCACCCGTGTCGTTGTGCATACGAAGTCCGTCCGTACGGACAGATAGTCGCGCCCATGTAAACAAGCCAAGGCAGACTCCTTCATGATGACATATGCTGTCCATCCGCATGGACGGTGCATGCAAATAACACTCCATATCGGAGGGAAGGGGAGGGGACACCCATAGAATGTTCACACGCACCCGTGTCGATGTCCATACGTGATCCATCCGTACGGACAGTTAGTCGCGCCCGTGCAAACATGCCAAGACAGACTCCTTCACGAGGACATATGCTGTCCATCCGCATGGATGAGCATGCGAAAAACACCCCATGGCAAATTTGGCCTTGAAAAGCACCCCATGGCGTGTCCATAGGCGGTCCATGCGCATGGACGGCAAGAGTCCATCCATACGCATGGAAGGTGCAAACGGGCTCCGACTGCGAAATACACATGTCCTTAGGTAATCCATGCGTATGGACGAGGTAAGGACGACTGGTCAGGCTGGACAATCAGATGGACACCCTGAGTATAGTATTTTGGGTGTACCCCAGGGAAAGTCCAAAATGTTCAGCGTTTCCGTCCGTACGGACACATTGCGGAAATTCGGACGGATTGCATATGGACTATCCAGTGGGGCAGCTCAATGGAGATGGGTACCGACAGGGACCCCAGAACCATTTACTGCGTACTTTGGAGAACGAGCGCATAGGTTCGATTATTGCTGGCAGCATATTATTGTCGTGCCTTCTGGAGCGCTACAGTACGCCGCTGGGAGCGTAAGAGAGGTGGTGGCTGGTATCTGGAAGACGCCACTCGAGCGAAAGAGCCAGTAGCGCCATTCTCATTTCCGATCAGTAATGCTGGTTGGAAGTATGCGACTGAGACTGAGACTGAGTATCGCGGAATTCCATACACTGGTCACACTTCTGAGAAGAAATCGACGCCTACGACCAGTGACGATTCGGGTGCGGGCGCTGTGGCCTGGAGTAAGGAGAAGCTGTCAGATTCTGATGACGACGATGACACGGGTGCCACTGACATCAAGCATGACACTGATACTGCCAGTCCGAAGTGGGAGCGGTATGACACGCCTGGCGACTATGCCACTGATGATGACGTCAGCGAGTTCGATGACCTGGTAGCTGACGATGCTGAGGAACAGGCTGAAGCTCTGAGGTTGAAGAGACAGGGATTGCAGTTGATCATGGATGACAAGGGTGAACTTATCTGGGTGCCAAAGGGCACATCTCCGACATCACCCGTTCAGCCGGAGGATCAGCCTATCCCCGAGCAGAAGTCTGGTGCCATCTCTGGTTGTATTCGAGCCCGAGCTGTGGGGACCAAATCTAAGCTGAAGAGTCAACCTGACAAGCCCGATAACATCGACAGTGATGACGAATCTGAGTTGGCTCCTCGGAGGAAGAGGGTCAGATGTAACTAGATAAGCTAGAGGGAAATTAATGTGTAGATTCCCTGATTAGGATTTGTATAGGTGGCAGAATATGATTGATGCTAGCCGACATATGACAGATCCATCAGATATTTGGAATGCGCTCCCTGAAAGTATACGACATGAAATGTAGCCCAGTGGAGGCTGTTCTAGCTTAAAGTAATTATTTGGAAGAGCTTTGTCTCACCCTGTTAAAATACTGGTCAATTTTTCCTGACATAAAGATATTGCAATTGCCCGATTGTAGCCTTGTTCATCCGATGTCCCCGGCTCCCCGCTTGCAATCATACTTGTTGATTGCACTTGCAATAATCGGGAATTTCGGGTTGTCGAAAATAGAACAAAATGGCAATTTAAGACGCGATTTTAACCATCACCATCATACCATAATGGGACACATCGGCCATACTTTATTTTTTCATGTATACTTAAAACAAAGCTTGCACAAAAATCCGCAAGTTTACCGTTACTTTCACGGTAAATAAATGCAAAATGGACATTTCACATATATTCCATGTAGTGTCGAGTCGTGGAACCGAAGTGCATTCTGCAACTTCAGTGCTAGTTCGAATTTTCGCCCAAAATCTCGTTTCGAACTTTAGGTCTGATGTTGGTTCCCAAAAACCTTCACCTCGGGGCTCATCACGCGCCCCTGCATCACACTTAACGGCAATCTAAACACCATATGTCATCTACATAAACGTTGCAACTTTCGTGGATCTTGCTGCCGCAAACATTCCTTGTCAAAACAAAGACGCATTCTCGATTGGCTCCATGAACCCCTCTCAAACATCGACCATTCAAAATGTATGAAACACTAAGGAGTGCAAATCGTGCCCTGCTGATCCGAGCTTGATGCAAACTCTCAAAACAAATGAAAGCGAACTTCAAATGATTATATATAAACCACATTTCTTGTGTTGCTGTTGCGGTAAAAATTTCAGAAAAAGCCATGATGGGCACGCGTTTGTTAGGTGCATATTGGTACTGTTTTACAAAAAATCGCCATTATACTGGCGTCAAACTATAATAAAAAAAATACCCCGAGGCAACCGTGCTGTCCACTACCATTATGAAGAGTTCAAGCTTCGAGTATGGAACTGCATCATTTTTTTACAACAGGCAGTGCTCTGTGTATGGGATGTTCATAAGACTTTTTATTGTATTTGCTCTTTCTTAGGTTTCGCAAAGATAACCAGGCCTCGTGGGAGTCTATCCCCGCGCTCCATCATAATCCGCCAATTCAGAAAACTGCACCACCACCCAACATCTCAATGCATGCTCTATAGGCGTTTGGAACCAGAAATGGCAATGTATGATTTACAGGCGTTTGGTACCAAACATCTCAATGCATGCTCTATACGCGTTTGGCACCAACCATCTCAATGCATGCTCTATAGGCGTTTGTCACCAAACATGTCAATGCATGCTCTATAGGCGTTTGACACCAAACATGTCGATGCATGCTCTATAGGCGTTTGTCACCAAACATGTCATTGCGTGCTCTATAGACGTTTGGCATCATGTGCAGGTATGTAGCAGAGGGGATGTAGATGGCGACTCACAAACAAAAATGAAAAGCCTAAGAGTAGATTGTAAGCGTCTTCCACCATCGACTGATGCTCATAAACGTTGCATTCACAGACTACCAGATGAAAAGGGCGCTTGCGGTGCCCATAGGGCTCATGTCCGGAGATTCATGGTGTCATCACTTTTTGGTATTCTCGGGTGGCTCACCTGTTGTTTGCTGCATTGCAAGCAATTAGGAAAATCAGACCCACAAATTGGATGAAAACGCTTGCAATCATATATACAAACTTCATAAACACACTTGTCATGTATGAGTTAATCTCATCCAGTTCTGCAGCATTCACACCGGCCCAGCTCAGTCGCATTATATTTGCCCTGGCTGCCTGGTTTCACACAATCCTCTATGCATGCCAACCCCTAGATGCACAGTTCACTTCGTCACGTCCAACCAGGTTTTCTGAATGGCAAAAGCCTGCCTGAAGGAGCGCGGCAGTTCTAGAGACTGCTCCAGGAGGCAACCCAGCAGGGTCGGTCTTGGGACCTGATGGACAACAACAGGCTTGCTCCAGATACCAAAATCCTGACCCTAGCACCTCCAAACAAATCCGGCAGCATGCTCGGGCAGGTGCACATGTTTATATGTCAATATTCGTTGTGTTTATGGCAATGTTTAAATCACGCATAGGGTTGTGAAGGCTCCTCACCGTCATCGCACACGCAGACGTCATCGAGTGCCTCCCATCCCCAAGAATAATAGCTGAAGTCAACGCATCTGACAACACACCCGCCTCGCTGCCCTATCGTACAGCAAAGGGGAGACAAAAGGTGCTGCGCGGGCTCGTGCGTGGGGCGCAATGCAGGCACAGATCTCTCCTGACCGCCTGTCTCCCCTGGGGTGCGCCTCGCCTTGTCTCCCCTGGGGCGCGCGTCGCCTGGTCTCCCCTGGGGCGCGCGTCGCCTGGTCTCCCCTGGGGCGCGCCTCGCCTCGCCTGGTCTCCCCTGGGGCGCGCCTCGCCTCGCCTGGTCTCCCCTGGGGCGCTTCATCCCGCCCCGAAGCCGCAGCCATCCCGCTCACATCCCGCCCGAGCCGCAGCCATCCGGCTCTCATCCCGCCCCAAAGCCGCAGCCATACCGCTCTCATTCTGCCCGAGCCGCAGCCATACCGCTCTCAGCCCGCCCCGAAGCCGCAGTTATGATGTGGGCCGATGCACACCATAAATTGTTGATAATGCGACTGCCCCCCGTACGCTCCACACAGGACCCTGCGCCACGTACGCTCCACACAGGACCTCGCACGCCGTACGCCCCACACAGGACCCCGCACCACGTTCCGTTCCCAGGACCCCGCACCCCGTACGCTCCACTGGGACCCTGCGCCCGTTGCCTTCACAGGACCTCGCACCCCGTCACGCTCCACAGGGACCCTGCGTTGCCCTTCCCCTTTGGACCTCTTACCCGTACGCTCCACACAGGACCCTGCATGATGCAGCTCCACGGGACCTGCACCGTGCGGCTCACAGGAGCCCCGCACCACGTTCCCTTCACACAGGACCCCGCACTCCCGTTCGCTCCACAGGACCTGCGCCACGTACGCTCCACACAGGACCTCGCCCCCGTCGCTCCACAGGACCCACTTTCCACAGTTCCCTTCACACAGGACCCCGCACCCCGTGCGCTCCACACAGGACCCTGCGCACGTACGCTCCACACAGGACCTCTCGCCCCCGTGCGCTCCACACAGGACCCCACACGTTCCCTTCACACAGGACCCCGCACCCGTACGCTCCACACAGGACCCTGCCACGTCACGCTCCACACAGGACCCCGCCCCCCGTACGCTCCACACAGGACCCCGCACCCCCCGGGAGCGCACCTGTCAGTATTGCAGACACCTGGTTGCTCGGTTTGCGCCGCCAACTTGTGCGCTTTGTACTTGTCCAAGGACTTCTGGAATTCGGAGGTCCATATCAGATCCAGCATCGGCAGCGCTGCAGATCCATTCACACGCAAGCCAGGTCACTCCCGAGGAGCGAATCCCTCACGCCCATCACTCTTTGCACGTGCCCTAGCGCGCAACAGCACCATCACTGACCGCGTTGGCTTCAGACGGCCCGCGTCACAGTCGAGGGCCACGATGTGCGGTGGGTGCCTGGAGGCCTGGGGAAGCAGGCAGCGCCTCGCGTGGAGGAGGGGCCATGCGAGGAGGCTGTGCTGAGACGCAATTGGAGGAGAAGGCGCAGCGGCGGATAAAGAGGAGGCCGAGAGCGAGGGTGCAGATATGGGCCTAAAATATGGGCGAGCCTGAGAGGGAATGCGGCCAGAAGTAGGGTAGCAACTGACCCGCCCGCTTCAGCAACTGACCCGCCCGCTTCAGCGCCCCGCGGAGCGCCGTGGGAATGTGGTGTACCTTTCCGTAGCATGGACACTAAGTCCTCGGACTGGCACAGCAGGCTGTGCAGGCGGCTGAACTGCCACGAATCTGCACCCCGATCCACCCATACGCGCCCCCTCGGAGACGGGCTCCCAAGACAGGCTGTCTGCTTGTCCCCTGGAGCGCCCAGCGACGACAAGCAAGCACAGAGCAATGTTGGGATGGCTCACCGAGGAAATCTGAACGCTCCTCCGCCTGCGATTTGGAGTCGCTTCCCGCCGCACTCTGCAACTGGTTCTGGGTTTCCCCAACCTTGTTTTGCAGGCCATTCGTCACGTCCTGGGTCTGGTCTTGTACGCCCTCCCCCACGTTCTTCACCTCGTCCTCCATCTGGTCTTTAATGTCTCCCATCTGATTTTCGACATCTCCCTGGGTCTGGTCTTTGACGTCCTCCATGTGTTCTTTAACGTCCCCCATCTGATTTTCGACATCTCCCTGGGTCTGGTCTTTGACGTCCTCCATGTGTTCTTTAACGTCCCCCATCTGATTTTCGACATCTCCCATCTGATCTTTAGCGTCCCCATCTGATCTTTAGCGTCCCCATCTGATCTTGACCTGATCTTTGGCGTCCCCATCTGATCTTGACCTGATCTTTGGCGTCCACATCTGATCACTTGACCTGATCTTTGGCGTCCCCCATCTGATCTTCAGCGTCCCCCATCTGATCTTGACCTGATCTTTGGCGTCCCCCATCACATCCGTCAACCCCTCCTGGTTTCCCATCACATCCCCCACCCGTCCTTCACCTGGTCCGGCTGGTCCAGCACGTGCGTCGTTGAGTCCATCTGCTGGAACAGCGGGGCGGGATCCGAGGGCGTCCAGCAGACTTGTGAACAGGCTCACGCCCAGCGTATAATCGCCGAGATCCAGCACGTGCGGCAGTGAGCCGCCCTCAGCACGTGTCCACCTGGCCGCGCGAGTCCTGAGGGCTTCATGTCCGACAGCAGTCACTTCCTTCCCCTCGCTCGTCGGGGGTCTCCTCGCAGCGCAGCAACGGTGCGCCGAGCTCCCGATCACCTTGTAGTGGGTGCCGTTCGGCAGCATCATCGACCCCGCAGGCAGGTGGACGACGGAGCCCTCCAGCGGGGGCAAAATGGTGCGATTGGGCAGTTTGACTGCCGCACCATTGGGAACCTGCACTCGGGAGCCATCGGAGAAAAAAATGGTAGAGTGGTTGGAGACCAGCTCGGGGGAGGTGTCCTGGGAGGCGCTCATGGAGGCGCTCATGGAGATGTTCCCGAAGGAGGTGTTCGCCAATACCAACACGATGGATTTCGAGACGCCCAGGAGGAAGGAAGTGTTAGGGTCGAGCGTGGCATTGGGGAGGCTGAAAAGTGACCCATTCACGTACTCGAAGAGCGACCCATCGGCGGCTTCTAGGTAGGGCACTTGCGAGGAGGAGGTGTCGAAGTTTGAGAAGTCCACAAGGTCGTCGTCCTCGCTGAACTCTGTCAGCACGTCCCGGGGCTCGATGCGCTCGCAGGTCGACATCACCTGCGTGAGCACCTTCGCCGAGTGCTGGAAGGGCCGGCCCACGTAGGCGCTGTGGGTGTGCGCCGTGCCGTTGGTGTTGTTCGCCAGGAAGTTGGCGGCGTGTAGTGACATCATGGAAACTAAGTACGCGGCCGGGTCATTCGTCTTGTTGGTGCCCAGGATCTCCGGCCCCATCGTGGCCATCGCCGCGGTGAAAGTGGCGTTCAGGTCTGCCTCAGTGTCCGACAGTCGGGCAAAGACGCTGTGCAGCGTGGAATTGAACGTATCCGACACGTGCTCCACGGCAAGAGCTAAGTTGAATAACCCCTCCTGCCCGACTGACAAGTACTGGAACCCGATGGTGTTTACCTCATTTATGCCATAGCTGCCACACCTCTCCCCATGGAATCAGGAACCTCTCTCTCTCTCTCTCTCGCACTTTCTCAACAGCCGGCCTCCCTCGTAACCGAGCGGGCACTTTACCTCTCTGCTTGCAGTCTACTCCTGTGCCGGTTATAGGCTATGCGTCCGGGCCACAAGAGGCGAGGCGTGGCGCACCTGATCCCCAGAATAGCACCTGCGAGCATGATGAAGACAAAGAACAACGCGAACATCAAGATGAGCATCAGCACTGAGAATGCCGTTGAACCGACGTTGGCGTTGCGACAATGTACGGTAGCACTGCACCAGCCCCAACACCTGCAAAGCAGTCTTCCAACTACCCCTGAGTGTTAGAGCTATAAAAAAACGGCCTCCATAGCTCCTCATATGAACACGCCCGCAATGCACAGCTTCTGTATGACTCCTCCAGTGTCAGAGTCCTCCTCCGGTGACTCTGACGTCAATGGCGCCCACTCACGGCCCCCGTGACTCCTCCGGTGATTCTGACGTCAATG
>LGRX02030662.1:0-29034 GCA_001247695.2 Cymbomonas tetramitiformis | reverse complement strand
CTC
The DNA here is from genome assembly GCA_001247695.2 of Cymbomonas tetramitiformis. Taxonomy (NCBI): domain Eukaryota; kingdom Viridiplantae; phylum Chlorophyta; class Pyramimonadophyceae; order Pyramimonadales; family Pyramimonadaceae; genus Cymbomonas; species Cymbomonas tetramitiformis. The sequence continues at coordinate 29,031 of LGRX02030662.1, read as the reverse complement.
ACAGCATCCATCACTGTCGCTATTTGCTGGCTAACCTCACAGCATCCATCACCGTCGCTATTTGCTTGCTACCCTCACAGCATCCATCACCGGATTTGTTGTCATCCATCATCGCTAGTGTACAACCCTCCCATGTACCCTATGCACCCATGTACCCTATGTGTGATTCGCAGGCGAGTCGTACAGCGGTGACAGTGCCCGCTGCTGCCGGAGCCGCTGGGAATCCAGCAGCTGCTGCCGGAGCAGCTGCTGCGGCAGCTGGGGGTGTGAATCCCCAGTCCACGGAGAACCAGGCGCACCAAGACCCGGTAGGGCCCAGGCCTTCTTATTCCTCGCTTGCTTGCCCACCCTCCCCCTTGCTTTCAGGCCCGAGCCCACCCAAGATGCATGGCGGAGCGCACCTCTCCACCATCTGCCATCCCCAGCATGCTGTGTTGTGGCGGGAAGAGCTTGGTCTGGAAGCTGAGGAAGTTAGGAGTGATACCCCTCGTGTGCCGCAGCACCACATCTAGAGCCATAACTGCCTCAAACACGGGCGGTCCTATTTGCTGGCTAACCTCACAGCATCCATCGCCGTCGCTATTTGCTGGCTAACCTCACAGCATCCATCACTGTCGCTATTTGCTGGCTAACCTCACAGCATCCATCACCGTCGCTATTTGCTGGCTACCCTCACAGCATCCATCACCGGATTTGTTGTCATCCATCATCGCTAGTGTACAACCCTCCCATGTACCCTATGCACCCATGTACCCTATGTGTGATTCGCAGGCGAGTCGTACAGCGGTGACAGTGCCCGCTGCTGCCGGAGCCGCTGGGAATCCAGCCGCTGCTGCCGGAGCCGCTGGGAATCCAGCAGCTGCTGCCGGAGCAGCTGCTGCGGCAGCTGGGGGTGTGAATCCCCAGTCCACGGAGAACCAGGCGCACCAAGACCCGGTAGGGCCCAGGCCTTCTTATTCCTCGCTTGCTTGCCCACCCTCCCCCTTGCTTTCAGGCCCGAGCCCACCCAAGATGCATGGCGGAGCGCACCTCTCCACCATCTGCCATCCCCAGCATGCTGTGTTGTGGCGGGAAGAGCTTGGTCTGGAAGCTGAGGAAGTTAGGAGTGATACCCCTCGTGTGCCGCAGCACCACATCTAGAGCCATAACTGCCTCAAACACGGGCGGTTGTCGATTGCCGCATCCCGGAACTTCACCCCTCACCTGAGTAGCGCTGCGAGCTGTGCAAAACTATTGCACAGCTGTCAGCACGCACTCCCTTCAACATGAACCCATTCACTCCCGTCGTATTCAGCCCACTCCCTCCCTTCATCACCCCCTTACTCACTCCCTTCATCATCCCCCAACTCCCTCCCTTCATCATGTGGTGTGGTGGACATTCATTCATCCGACTTGCAGCCAATGCTTGCGTGTGTTACCCACAGGCATGTCTTCTGCCTCGTCGCTCGTTTCCCCTCATCCCCTCATACTGGTGCACAAAGCTCATGGGCGGGACAAAGTGTCGTGGGAGGGAGAGAGGGTGGATATGGTGGGGTGGATACGGTTGTGTGGTGCCCACATGATTGAGCCAATTCTGCACCCCTTGGTTCGCGCCATACTCGTGCAGAATGCTCATGGGCGGGACAAAGTGTCGTGGGAGGGAGAGGGTGGATATGGTGGGGTGGACAAGGTTGGGTGGTGCCCACAGGTTTGAGCCAATTCTGCACCCCTTGGTTCGCGCCATACTCGTGCAGAATGCTCATGGGCGGGACAAAGTGTCGTGGGAGGGAGAGGGTGGATATGGTGGGGTGGACAAGGTTGGGTGGTGCCCACAGGTTTGAGCCAATTCTGCACCCCTTGGTTCGCGCCATACTGGTGCAGAAAGCTCCCGGGCGGGACGGGCAACGAGTGGAAGAGGGAACTGGAGGGTGGATAGATAGGTTCCGGTGGTGCCCACATGATTGAGCCAATTCTGCACCCCTTGGTTCGCGCCATACTCGTGCAGAATGCTCCCGGGCGGGACAAAGTGTCGTGGGAGGGAGAGGGTGGATATGGTGGGGTGGACAAGGTTGGGTGGTGCCCACAGGTTTGAGCCAATTCTGCACCCCTTGGTTCGCGCCATACTGGTGCAGAAAGCTCCCGGGCGGGACGGGCAACGAGTGGAAGAGGGGACTAGAGGGTGGATAGATAGGTTCCGGTGGTGCCCACAGGTTTGAGCCAATTCTGCACCCCTTGGTTCGCGCCATACTGGTGCAGAAAGCTCCCGGGCGGGACGGGCAACGAGTGGAAGAGGGGACTGGAGGGTGGATAGATAGGTTCCGGTGGTGCCCACATGATTGAGCCAATTCTGTGGTGTGGTGGACATTCATTCATCCGACTTGCAGCCAATGCTTGCGTGTGTTACCCACAGGCATGTCTTCTGGCTCGTCGCTCTCCCCACCCTTCATCATGGGTGCGGTGGACATTCATTCATCCGACTTGCAGCCAATCCTTGCGTGTGTTACCCACAGGCATGTCTTCTGGCTCGTCGCTCTCCCCACCCTTCATCATGGGTGCGGTGGACATTCATTCATCCGACTTGCAGCCAATGCTTGCGTGTGTTACCCACAGGCATGTCTTCTGGCTCGTCGCTCTCCCCACCCTTCATCATGGGTGCGGTGGACATTCATTCATCCGACTTGCAGCCAATGCTTGCGTGTGTTACCCACAGGCATGTCTTCTGGCTCGTCGCTCTCCCCACCCTTCATCATGGGTGCGGTGGACATTCATTCATCCGACTTGCAGCCAATCCTTGCGTGTGTTACCCACAGGCATGTCTTCTGGCTCGTCGCTCTCCCCACCCTTCATCATGGGTGCGGTGGACATTCATTCATCCGACTTGCAGCCAATGCTTGCGTGTGTTACCCACAGGCATGTCTTCTGGCTCGTCAATCATTTCCCCTCATCCCCTCATAGCTGCGTCTCATTCCTCATGCTTGCCCATCACCCCCTCTTCCGTCCGGGGGTCCGTTGTCCGACTGTTTCTCACCGTATATTTGGTGTTCTCTGTGCCGTAGCTTGCACACCCCAACCCACAAGCAAATCCAAATTCCTCAAGATCAGCTAGGCGCCGATCTGCACACCGCCAGCGAAAGGCGATGCTTTCCCAGGCGGCAGCGCAAGATATTCATGCCGCACCCCACCACCACCTCAACACACCTCTGCAGTTTCCTGGTTTCCATCACGACCTATCGGTGGAATCCCTTTCAAAACGGTTTCTGAGTGGAGATCCGGATGCATGCCTCAGCAATCTTGACAAAATTGCTAAACAGTGTGGAGTGCCAAGAGTCTCACGCCAGCAAGTAGTCACGTACCGCGCTCCTCAGGACAGCCAAGCTACAGGACAAGGCTCCTACGGAAGCGTCCTTCTACACTGCACCCTTGACAAAACCGAGAGGGCCGTTCTGAAGGACTTCACCAACCCTGCCCTCCACCGTCGCCTGCGGCACTGTGCGGTGGAGTTGTATATGAACACCGTGGCCCATTTCGCGGCTCCCACAACCGTCGTTCCCTGTTTAGGATACGGAGCCCAAATTTGTCCTGATCACTCCGCGTTCCTCGTCATGAAATATGGCGGGGAGACCCTCGCCGATTTCCTTACTTCCCGCGGATCAGGCATACCAATCCAGGCGATGCGCCATCTGGTCATCGATTTGTTTCGCGGCATTTCAGACCTCCATGCCGCGGGAATCGTGCACGGGGACCTGAAAGGTAACAACGTGCTTGTGCAAGAAAATCTGCCCGATGTTGGTGGACACAGTCTCAAACTCATAGACTTTGGGTTGGCCCGTTTCCACCGCACCGATTCAATGGCACCGCTTCCCCCAGTAAGCTTGCCTTCCGCAACATGGCAGCCCTCTCATACAGCTCCAGAGTCATCATTTGCAAACAAAACCACTCACAGCGACATCTGGGCGTGTGGCGGGCTCGCTATGCAAATACTCATGGCCAGTCGCCTTTCCTGGAAGGACATGCTGCAGTTGGCTAACAGCCAGCTTGACAACAACAGAAAATTTTCGCCTTGGAAAGAAGATAGTAGAGTTTCCAAACAGCTCACCATGCTCGTGAATTCGTGTTTCGACTTCAATCCTGCAAAAAGACCGACTGCCTCCAAGTTACACTCAACGTTCAGCGCCTCTCGGATACAAAAGTGTTCTGTGGGGAAAGGAGTCGATCCCCACGAGCGTTTAGTCCCTGGACATTTTAACCCTCTGTAAATAATAATCAGTGTGTGTAGCGCGGTAGTTTGTAATAATAAGTGTCCCTGTATACAATATATTACCGTCTGGCCGAAAGTCTTGGTTGTGGTAATGCCCGTGTTGTGAGCAACTGTTGATTAAAGTGTGGTCATAGTCACTCTGTGCAATGTTCTGCGTGGTGCGTGTTCTCGTATTTGGTACAGATAACCCATAGCCGATAACCTTACTGGTTACACAACTTGGGTTCTGCTGGTCAGGTGAATGTCGTGCGAAGCTCGTTCATCCCGGCTCAACCTGATTGGGTCTGCCCTGATGACAGCCTTGCCGCGCTCAAGGGGAAGGTGGTCTACCGAAAGCTGATGCCTACCTTCCGATACCATGTCGGGTTTGTCTGTCCGGGCATTCCGGAGGGGCTGCATGTCCTAGACTTGAACACCGTCCGGACAATCTGCCTACTGGAAGCACTGTGGCAGGCGAAGACCGCCAAGGAGGGCCTGCCCGGGGACCGTCCTTCGAAAGAGGCTGCGATGCAGTTCCTCATTGATAACGACACCCACCTCCGCAAGCATGATCACCACCAACAGCGGGTGCTGGATGAGGCTTTCGCCGGTCACAGCCTGGTATCCGTGTTAGAAGTCGATTCTAGAAGGGACGATTTCAGCGCCCCGCATCACTTCTACGCATGGTTCGTGGTTCCAGCCAAGCGGGTCTGGCTCTTTCCAGTACTGTCATTTCCGTTGCGCCACCACCGTGGAACTGTGTATGCCGTAAAGGACTGCGATCTATCGCGTGGCCGTACTCCCAAATGCGGGTCACGTCCGGTTCCACACCAGCACCCCGGGTATCAAATGTTGCATATCCAGGGCGTTTCTTCCAGCAGTGGCAACGCAGATCCCCGTTGCCTGTCAGTGCTCGTCCTGGATGCTCAGGCTGCGCATGGCGCGGACTTCAAACCAGAACACCGACAAACGATTCAGAAAGTTTTGACTGCCTGTCGCCATGCCAACATCCCTATCAATTGGACACAGTGGTATCGGCCATGGCAAACGCAGGCCGCCACAGATGCATTTTTTGATGATGGAAGAGGATACTTGACCTCTTCAGCCGGTGTCGCTCACACCGGAATTCCGCCAGAGTCCGACGATTTTCTGACAGACCTTGGGCCACATTCAGCTGACGAACTACGGAACCACGCCTTTCTGTGTGGGAACATGAATGCGTTCGACTCGGAAAACATATCCATGTCTCACGAGTCCTGCTATAGAAACGTGCGAGATGCGGTGTCTTCTCAACACCCAACACCATCAGCAATTGTTATCATGGGGGCGTATGTCTCACAGTGTGTGCTGCACACGACCCTTGCGGCGGTGCAATTGGGATACAGTGTTATCATCGTGGAAGACGCATGTGTGTCATATAGGACCCTGCACAACATTGAGCCGAGTAACTTGGCTGCCACGCTAGACGGACACATGGATCTCCTGCATCGGTGTGCAGTGGTGTTAGATTCTGCCGACTTCATTAAGAACATCTCGGTATAGTTATTATATTTTAGTTACAACAAATATATTTACATATTATATTAGCAATGTGTATATAGATACATATTATACTAGCACAATCGATCAAGATCTCCATTAGGCCGTAATTGATCGTGTTGGCCATGTAAGTCATCATGCAAGCGTGCATACCGGATTACCGATGACGATTCGTTTGCGATGACAGTTTTCCGTTCACGATTCGTTTTCGTTTCATGAGTCTTGGCATCGCTGCGCATCGGCTAAAAATTTGTGTTCTTTAGGGTCCACCCCTGCTATTTGAATTTATAGCTTGTTTGCAAGACACGCGACAATTTCCCTTCGATCATCACTCACGCTCACGTCGATCATGTTCATCCCATCAGAAGTATCCCAAACCTGGTGTTTTGCCATATGATATGGCCTGCGTACTACGTGTTTACAAATAGTATACATTTCTACTAATTATTATTAGAAATATATAGCATAATTAGAAATAGTTAACACGAACATTTCGACATGTTATATGATACGGCCTGCGTACTGCGTATTTGTACATAGTATGTAAATTTTTGGGCACGTGATGGGGCCTCGCAGGGTACAATGGATTATGGGCATCGACCTGGGGTTGTGCCCCTAACCCGGCATGTGCACTTTGCCCCAAGCCATATTCCACGAACGAGCGCGGCGGAGACGGAACCGCCGCAGCAGACCGAGAGCGGTGACATTTCCGCAGCGTCTTGTACGCTGCCGGCGGAGGGAGCCAAACCAAATGCAGTAAAAGGTACCCGTTGCTTTCATGCGATGCCTTTGGCCCCATGTTGTGCACAACCTGTGAAGAAGCCCCCTCTTCTCACTCCCAATGATCCCCTGATGATCTTACAAATACCCTGATGTTCACGCACTGGTGCTCGAATCAGGAAAAAACCGTGTGAGAAAGGGAGGTGGTCCACATATGAAAGTTGAAAGTGTTATACGGAAATGCCCCGTGGCATACGACGTGGAGGCTAAGCAGATTGTGGACAAAACCACGAGTAAGTATTGGGCAAACAACGCCGCGGCCCAAGAGCGTTTCGACATGTGCGTGAAAACGCTGCGAGAGCTGCATCCCGAGCTGGATGAAGCCACTGCAAAAACGAAGATCATTCGACGTCTGAACAACCGGCGTAATCTGGGCCCAAAGGGCACCACAATCGAAATGCGTCAAAACCGTGACATCCAGGCGGTGAACGCATTCAACAAAGAATCCCAGAAAAAACGCCCGGACTTGGTGATTTCCCTTACTGCATGTGCAACAGAGGTTGTTGGGACACCACCACAGGCGAGCCCAGGCGTACGCCCCGCAGCAGGAGCGCCACTAACGGCAACCGAGCCTCGGCGGAGCCCACGAAATCACGCCACGGTTAGTATACCCGCAGGACCAGAGGTGGCCAGGACTCCGCAAAGGGGGAGCCCAGGCGTACGCCCCGCAGCAGGAGCGCCACTAACGGCAACCGTGCCTCGGCGGAGCCCACGAAATCACGCCACGGTTAGTATACCCGCAGCACCAGAGGTGGCCAGGACTCCGCAACGGGGGAGCCCAGCCACTGCAGGAGCGCCACAACCGGCTACTGTGCCTCGACGGAGCCCACGAACTGCCGCCACGGTTACTGCACCAGCACCAAAGGATGCCAGGGCACCGCATCGGGGGAGCCCAGGAGCGCGCTCGGAACCAGGAGTGCCACTAAAGGCAACCGTGCCGCGACCGAAAGCAAGGGCACCGGAGGTGACGGAATATGAAGAGCAGAGGCTGATGAAGATTGCTGGTAGGTGCCCTATCCATGTGTGCCCTTGGCATGTACACATACATGGATGCATACCTGCAAATGTACCTGCATCGCCGACGGAGCGTTGAGGAAGCGCTGGGGGCGGGTTTGCTTATTGCGGTGTCAGGCAACAAGCGCAGGCTGAGCGTAGCATTCGGTATGGTTCCAACAGCATACGAGGACTTGATGCGGGAAAAGCAGGTGCTACTCACGCAAGTTCAACAGTTGGATGAAAAGGTATTGATTGAGCACGTGCAGCGCGTAGCGCGGGAGACTCGGAAACGAGTTCCCATGACAGCCCAGGCCGTCTTCGAGGTGGTACCGATGCCCGGGTATAAACTACTTGGAACGCAAAATGGAACGGAAGGATGGCAGCAGGAGGCTCTGGGGGAGTTGCGGGAGCAGTGGACTAAGGACCTGCGAAAACGCGCCAAGAAGTGTCCGAGTCTGAAAGCTGCTTTCAAATTGAGTGTGTCTCAGGCGAACACGCAGAAAGCGACAGCATCTGTTGCACCGCGCCCCAATCGTGCAGCTCGAACGGTGCAAAGCATGGCGGAGGATGCCGATGACGACGAGGATGACATGTGCAAGGTGATCCGAACCGGAAGGGGGCTACTCACGAAGAGAATGTCGATGACCGCGACGGCAAAACGTAAGTGTATGGTAAAAGTGCACACCGATGAGGCAATCGAAGCTTTCGAGACCGATTCGCATGCCACGTTTGGTGACTATTTCGGGGCGGTGGTGAACGATATGCACGGTACCGAGCGAGAGGTTGATCTCCACGTGGGGAAAACGGTGATTGAACACGAGACCATCGGCGCAGCAGCACAATGGCGCAGGATGGGATTTCCTGAGATAATGCGATGCCACCTAGTAGCGGCGGACGACGGAGATGAAGATGGCATGGTGGAGCCACTGGCAAGGTTCGACTACAGTATTTTCCACGGCGACTTTAAGGTTGAGTCTTGGACGTTCGAGGAGCTGGTTGGCATGCAAATGAAAGTCGTTCCTGCTATCTCGGTGAAACGGAACTACGAGGTTGCGTGGAGGGACGAGGCTGGTTTGGAACGCGGCGTGTTGACCGCGGCAGAGTGCCGTGGTCACTTCGGCATGGACCGGATTCCAGCGCTGCGCACGCGGCAATTTTGGACGCCATAGCCCTGTGCGGAAAGATAAGGAAGGCGTCTGGCCTGGAGCAGTGTGAACAGTTGGCAGTAGTTTATATTGGACGCACCTTGACGCCGTGCCTTCCTCATATGCTGCCTGCTGTACGTAAGAAGTAGCAGGCAATCATAGTTATGCCAGGGCAGAATGAATACACCGCAAAGTGCTTACCAATCCGTGGGGAAGGAGCCTGCCTTCAGCAGAAGTGGGAACCTGTAGACTCAAGTTTTTGTTTGTGAATAGTAAGGACAACGTTTGGACCTTCCTGCCTTTTTTTAATATAACTGGAATTGTGAAATAGTAAGTGCTGACAGTGCTCTAATGGAGCGGGGCACATTGATTGCAAATACAGGCAAACAGTTCGAGAGTCGCCTGAATGTCACATCCGTTGCTCGTGGCTCGATGGAGCCCACAAACTCACGCCACGGTTACTGCATCAGCACCAGGGGTCGCCGGGGCACACCAACGGGGTGGACCAGGAGTGCATTCTGCACCAGGATGTACCTAATGTATCATGGAACCATGTTGAGGTGTGGCATCTGCGCAGGAAAACAGGAGTGCTGGGCATCGGTGATGTTCACGGAGGACGAGCTCATGCTGATTGTGCAGCGGAGCCAAGAAGCTCACACCAGCATACGAAGCACAATGCGTGCGGTGCGTGAACTACCTGCAGAATGTCGAGGCCCTATACCGGCTGGCGAAAAAGAAGTGCTGGCGGTGATTAAATCCTGGCTAACGGAACATGGGGGGACCATAGACAATCGGTATCGTGTGATCTTGCAGCCAATGCTTTTGGGGAATGGTGTTACCAGCAATGCTTTTGGGGAAGCTAACCCGTCAGCAAACAGCGATTGTGAAGTACATGGACTCCCTCCTAACGTGGAGGTCTTCTTCGACGAGGAGCTGGCGAAAGGCCGAATTTGTCTAATGGACAACCTTGAGGAGGAGTCGGACGAGGAGGACCATGGAATAAGTGTGCAGAAACTGCTAGATGCAGCTGAGGACGCCCCGGATCCAGAGGACGAGGTCACAAGTATATTCCAGCAGGTAGTTGCCAGGCCCCCATGGCCACCGATCGATGTGCCACGCTGTTAGTTTAAGACTACTCGCTTCCTGATACTGACGACCATTTGGTGTTCACTTGCCATTGGATGTAGATATTCCAAGAACACAACTGCCAGGAAGAAGATCTGTGGAGCGATGCCGCCTGGGAGCTGGAGGCATTGCTGCCTGAAAAAACGGAGCTTAACTTCAACGCGGCGGCCGGTGACCCCTTATTTGTGGGGGATACGGAGGCCGACTGCTTGACCGTGGGTGAGGCGGTCTGCTACTTTATGGAGCTGCGAAGGGCGCTGAATTGGTCGAGGCCATCATTTGATAGGTTTTTGACGGTCATGATCATGCTTATGGGGGGACCCGGAAAGTGCAATCTTCCTCGAAGTCTGTATAGAATGAGGAAGTTTTTGAACACCAGGTCGCACATGGACCACGCGGTGCATGTATGCGTGAATTGGTGCCGACATTATCCCCCAGGCGAGGATCCAAGCTCTTGGGACAAGAACCAAACCTGTGACACCGTACTAGAAAAGGACTCTGAGGGTGGCGCGCTGCGTACGTGCAAGGAGAAACGGTTCGAGGTGATACGCACCGTGCATGGAGAGGAGATCCGTCCACGGGATTGGTATTATTACTTTGCACCGGAGCGCACTATACGACGTTGGATGCGTGACCCGGAGTTCTGCAAGCTACGGGCCCGGCGGGATGCCCGCACTGGACGTGACTTCTGGACGGCAGCGCTGGCCAAACACATTGATCACGTCACAGGAGGTGCCTTGCTATCGCCGTCATCGTTTACAGCTGAAGATCCTCCTCCGCAGGGGGGGATCCAGGTGTGGAGTACGCGGAGCACCGCTCGATGGTAATCTCGCCCGGGGCGGACGACGCCCAATTATGGGTCTCTGACATCGGGTGCGACATCGGCCGGCACAGTTGCTGTAGTGTACTGATTTCACTGTTCCTTTGTGTAAATATAGTGAGAAATGTTTTTATTGCGAGCAGGTCATACTCCATGGGCGTTGGTGTGCTTAAGTGCGATGATCTGCATATCACGGTACGCCCAATCAGAATGTCGATGCAGTGACGCGTTGGTTGGCCTATGGGGTGACAAAGCTTGAATGTAGGCAATACAGTGAGACGCACACACACACACACACACACACAGAACCACAGGATGGATTCATGTGTGCGAGTAGATTCCATGATTCATGTGTGGAACAGTGCATTAGCAATCATGTTCATCGCATGTATGTGTAAGCAAACCCAAACTGGATGCTTGCAGGCTCGGCAACGTGACAAGTGGCATCGGAATCTGTGGATCACACGCGGCCCTCGGCAGAAGGAGAAGAACCCTCTTGTGATATGGGGGCAATTTGAAAGGGATATGCAACGCCTTGCGACGGGATTTGACGTGTACGACAGTTTCCTCAAAAGGACTTACACGTTGAAAGTATTCTTAGGAATGGTGCATGCGGATTCGGTGATGCGGATCACAATGGGGCAGTTCATGGGAGTCGGCAGCTACCGGGCGGATGCGTACAGCCTTTTCGAAGGGACGAGCGGCCCCGGCGGGAAGGGAATGTATTTCAAGGGGTATGCCAAGCCGGTCAAACTACAAATGACAACAGTGCAGGGAAAACCTGAGGTATATGCCGATGAACAGCTGCTCATGCTTTCTAAAGAGGGGCATGCAGCGTTGGTTTCGAGAACCATTCATGGAGGGGAATCCCCGCAATCTACTGGACGGCACGGGCGTGGCGCGCTCGAGCGAATCCCATACTTCGACCCCATGCATGGTTACGCCGTCCCCTTCGGCCACTGCGTCTTATACGGGGTGGTGAAGAGATTTTGGAAGCTGCTGATGGGCAAAGTGACAGGGGTACCCGACTCAACCTTAACTTTGCCTAAGACGATTCAGGACGAAATGCAAGCTCGGGCGAAGCTCGTGAAACCTCCGCACGACGTCATACGCAAGTACAACGATATAGTGCAGTATTTCGGTGAGTGTACGAAGTAGGCAGAGCAGGGACGTGTGCCACTTCTTGATGCAGTTTCCGTTGTTGAGCTTGCTATGAGAGGCGTTAGGAGACCTATGCGTAGAATGTCTTATACTAAAGCACCTAGTTTGATCCTGAGTGACAGGCATGTACACAATGGAGGATGTCCTGAACTGGGTCGTCTACTTCAGCCCATTGGTGATCGGTGATCAACTCGCAAAATGGAATATGGCGATGGAGGATGCCTGGCAGCACCTTCGCCGAGCCGTGCTGCACTATGTGCGAGCTTCGGGCACGCACACTGGGTGGACTACTGCGGACGTGGAAGCAGCTAGAGTCGCAGCACGCGAACACCTCCGGGAGCACGCAAATATCCTGGAAAACACAGGTATAATGAAGCTGCTGACATACAACTTGAGGCTGGCAGTGGTGTACCTGTTTCGGCAAGAACACTATTTGGGTGAGGTTGGTGCCGCCATGGAGATGTGGGTGGAGCGTGCCATCCAGCGTCTAAAGGGTGTGGCAAAGGATACGCACGTGAAAAACCGACCTGTGGAAGCTCTCGTGAATTCTATATGTGAGGACGATGCCCTAGATGACTACTGTTACAGATATCCAAACTTGCGCAAGTTGGATGTCTTGGCGGCAAAGTTATTTGGCAAGATCGCTGTCAGCCGTGCAACGGATCCCGCGGCAGAAGATGAGGATGCGCCCTGCTATTTTCTGGGCGCAGGGAGGCACCTATCTCCCACAACTCTTTCATGCAACCTTCGCCTGCAACTTGATGGTCTGGTGTCAACTTACACGAATGTAATGCCTGGGGATTATGAAATCATGGTCTACCTCAGGATGTCCCTAGACAAGGAGGTGATGTTTTCTTCCCAATACATGCGAACCACCAAGCGAATCTCCTACCACGTGTCTCTCTCTGGTACCGTCAGTGGGTTTGGCGAGCTAGGTCTGCCAGCAGGCTACCCTTACGCACAAATTCTTGCATACTACCTTGTGAGAAACTCTGCAACACAGCGGGTGGTGTGTCGCCTAGCACGGGTCGTTGCATACAGAGAAGTCGAAGACGAGTACTACGCAAAGCAAGGGGTAACGGTGGTGGACAAACAGAACGGTGTAGAGCTCATCGTTCCATGTGCCGCCATCCTCACGAAAGCCATGTTTCTTGATCGCCCTGGCAGTCAGCACTACCACGTCATGCACCTGTATCATCAAATACGCACAGGCAGTTACTAATGGGACCACCGGATTCACCTTATCATACCCAGCGCAGCCAGCTTCCAACATCGTCCAGTAAGTTGAGCAAACCTTCTCTGAAGTATTGCCCAATAGCCTTAGTAGCAAATGTAGAGGAGCACGTGTGTGGAGCCAGTGAAGGACTTTCTCATACAGTATGCACCAATGGCAGAGCTGCAAATTAGGGTTTCCTATATATCTAGCCAATAGCAGTGCACCGTGCCTATGGTTTCCTAAATATTGGACCAATGAAATAGCTGCAAATTAGGGTTTCCTAGATATCTAGCCAATAGCAGTGCACCGTTCCTATGGTTTCCTAAATATTGGACCAGTAAAATTGCAGTATATTAGGTTTTCCTAAATATCTAGCCAATAGCTGTGCACAGTTCCTATGGTTTCCTAAATATTGGACCAATAAAATAGCAGTATATTAGGTTTTCCTAAATATCTAGCCAATAGCAGTGCAATGTGCCTATGGTTTCCTAAATATCTAGCCAATAACAAAGCAGTATGCCTCAGATTTCCTAAATATGACAGCGGTTTTATATTATGTCATTTCCCTAAAACTTGATTTATACGGATATATATATTTACCTTGTCCAATCACTATTTACCCAGCTTTAGGAGGACCCAATGTTTACATACAGTAAGGTTTATACTTAAGTATGTGTCATAATGTCATATTTAGGAGATTTTAGTAAAACTTTAGGGAAACTTTAGGGAAACTTTAGGGAAATTTAGGGGATTCTTTGTTCAAGTGATAGTGCATCCCTAACGATATGAAACCCCCCGCATGCGCATATCGATTTAAAAAAACAAAAAAACATTGGGATTTTCAATATGTTTTCATACTTAAGCAGAATTTGGGAGTTCTTTTGCAGATATATACGTCGATCTCACGCATATTTTCACTCACCATGGCCTTACACGGGACACACATGTGCTATGTTGACGGTGTGCGTGTCGTAGAATCAAATTGAGTCGCATATATGCCATCCATAACGTGAGCTTGAGAGCAAGCTAGATACATCTTCAATAAAAGTCGGAGAGTGGCATATAGCGTGGATATATGTGTCTGATGCCATTGAGGCATTGTCGAGTGTTTAATGGGTCATTTAAAGAGTCTATTAACTACTTTTCATGGCGTTTACCACACCTTGGTCGATAAAGAGTACCAACCAAAACCAAAGCTTAGGGTGGGTTAACCCACCGTAACGACCTCTTACGGTTGGTTAACCCACCAGTGTGAGAATAGGCACTGCCGCTGCGGCTGGCGTCCCTGCGGCGGCCGCTGCCCGTGCTGCCGCTGCGGCGGATCCCGCTGCCGCTGCACCACCGGCTGAGCCGCCCCGCACTGCCGCTGCACCAGCTCAGTCAACTCCTGGATCTTGCCGAGGAGCACCTGGTGCTCGTCGCTGGAGAGCAAAGCCGACGCGCCACCAGAAGAGGGGCTGGCCAGGGCAGCCTTCCCGGCCTCCGTCGCCGCCCATGCCTGGTAAATCTCAACCACCAGAGAGCGAAGGTCACTGAGGGAAACCGTCGCAAGATCGGCTACCATGGGATAGCGCACCTTAACCGCGGCGTAGAACACCGGGTCAAGCCGGGTGTACAAGCTGAGCTTCCTGGTGGCCTCGGTGGGCGTCCAGTCAGCTGCCTTGTTGTCCCGCACCAAACGCTGCTCCCGAGCCAGAACGGGTTGCGGGTCAACGTTGGCGGGATAGCTGAGAGCCGCATGCTCTTGCTGGAAAGACTCCCGCAACGCCACCGGAACGCAGCGCTTGATGATGTCCACCAGAGCACGCCGTCCATCTCGGTCAGCAAACGCGTCCGTCCCCGTAAGCCAGACGTGGGCGTTGCTGTGTTTCTCGATGACCAGCTGGAGCACGTCGTAGAGCAAGCCGTTGACTTTGCTCACCACCAGAGCCATAGGCTCGCGCAGATCGAACGAGGCCAGCTCCAGTCCAGCGGACGCGAACTCCGTACGAAGCTGCACCACCATGTCGGAGAGGAGGTTCGCGTCAGACGTGCCGCTGAAATAATGCTTCTTGTCCCCAAGCAAGGATATCCTCGCGGATACCCTTGGCCCAAGACCGATGCAGCCGCTGCTTGTAGATCTCGTCAACGAGCTTGGACTGCTCCTGCAAATACTTCCTGGTGGCAACGTCGGCATCTCGTTGGAAGTAGTAGGTGCGGGATACGCAAAAGTCGGGGTTTTGACCGTCGGCGTGTTGCGCACCGCGTCGGTCAGTCTCAGAGAGGCATCGATGTCGGAGTCCCTCATAAGGGACCTTTTGGATCTCGTAGAAACCATCACGTAGAGAGCCTGATGGGAGGTGGTACGCTGGGGCGCGTAAGGGTAGCGGCGTGGGGAGAATGCGAGTACACAGCCACGCGAAGAGCGGTAAAACCATGGCAGCGAGGGGCACTGGAAGACGAAGTCGAGGTCGAAGGTGTTGCAGTCACCAGCCCAAGAAACGGTAGATTGCTGAATCAAGGCAAAGAGAAAACCGTACAAGGACATTGCGTCGACAAAGTCCGATCCAGGTCGAACCCCCATAGCCGCCGATCAAATACTCAAAAGCTGCTCATCCCAAATTTCGCACGCGCACCCAAACGCGCCGGTGCGCACCACCTACCAAAGCGGCTGTTTTAGCCAATCATGGCCAAAAGCAATGTGGAATATTGCGTGGATGGGGCCACGACCTACCGGAATATCCTAGTTCACTAGATATCAGAGGGTCTCGAACTGTGTCTGGATAAACTCCCTTAGTAATATAAACCCTAAGCTAGATATACCCCGAACGGTCTCGCAACGGTAACGGAGTCTAGCTTACCTGTGACACAGCGTGTGTCACAGCACGAGCCTACAGATCAGTCAGCAGTCCAGTGTTGGCCTAGGGGTCTGTCATAGGGGCCTGCACCGGGACTCCCAGTCGGGGCTGCCTATACAGATTCCAGCACTAATTGAGTGCGGAGCACTTTTTTTTGTGTTATTTATATGTCATCGAACACCCCTAGGCTCCATATCCGGTATGCATTATAGGAAAGTAGATATATAGCAATATATATACTCTTCTGTAGAGTGTCAAAACACAGTGAGGCAGGGTTTTCGGTTCGTCTAAAGTCGGATTATACTGAAAGATGATCGGGCTTTACGCTGGCGGACCGGGACCCACGAGCTGAGCAGACAACAGGCACTGCAAGTGACATCCGAGCAGGCGAGGGGTGACACATGGCACCATAGACCTCCCCCCTTATGGGGGGTGAAAGTCGGTGTTCCCATGACACCACCTCACCCCGAAGGTGGGAGGTGCACTTCAGGGCCAGCCGGTACTCCCAGGCAGGCGGCTAGAAGAAATGTAATGTTCTGCTAGTCACTAGCTAAGAAACTCGTGATGTGCCAATATAGGGTTTCAATCTAGGGTTTCGGAGTGGATGCCAATCACATCGTCAGCTCCTGCAACGTGCGGCACCCAAACGGGCGAAGAGCGGAAAGCCGGCCAGTCAGTGTCCTCGTCCTGGAAGGCCGGGAAGGCACCGACAGGCTCGTCCAACAGCGGAGGGGCGGCGGAATCTTCCATAGGCACCACCGGAGCGGCGGCACCGACGGGGTCAATCACGGTGGCACCACCAGGTGCGGGCAGCTGCAATCGAACGGACTGGAATGCCGGCCCCAAGTCGGAGTCAGCCGACGGGGCAGATGCGTTGCCCGCGGGCGGCGGGTCAGGTGCTTTGCCTGCGGGAGGCGGGTGAAGTGGCGGACGGGGCGCAGCCGGCTTGGACGATTCAAGATGTTTGTCGTTGGCGAAGGCCTCGATGCAGACGTAAGGGCAAGCACCGCGGGTGCCTGAGTGTGCGTCAGTGACACCCCACATGCGAAAACACACTGCACACGGGTAGCCCGTGCCGGACCACTTCTTGTAGAGGGCAGTGGGGGAATCCGCCGCCCACTCCCCATCAAGCGGCGCCTTCGACTGTTTCTGCGGGCGGAGCGCCATGACGGTAGGGCGGTCGGGGGGTTAGGAGTCTGGGGCTTCTGAGTCGGGGTCTTGGGGCGGTAGCCGGAGGAGCCAGGCGGAGCGCCGGATTCCTGCTGGGACGAAAGTGTGGCAAGGGGGCTTTCGTCCCGAAAGGCACGGCGAATGCGAAGGGCAAGGCGGTCAAAAGTGAAGGCATGACCTGAACGCAATTCGCGGACCACCACCAGGTAGAGGGGGGTGACGTAGGGGCTCTTCTTCGCGGACTCGGCCAAGATGTGCCCGAGGTCTGCAACGCGGTCGGAGTCGCCGTACGCCGGCTTGACCTTGCGGTGTCGTCCACAAAGGCGTCGGATAGTGGCTAGTTGGGGCGCAGGGTCCACGGTCTCAGAGAGGACAATCGCGCGCATCTGAGTCCAGTAGCGCATCCCATCGGCGTCGGGCACACCCTCGACCTCGTAACGGAGTCGCTGGATGGCTACTACCCGGTGTTTCAATACTGTTACAAGTATCGAAGCAAAACGGATGTAACCGGCATTAAACTTGGTCATATAGGTCAAAGCACATCTTTAAAAATTCATTTATGACCCTTTTGAATTTCTGAAAACATGCATACATGCAATCATCAAGTTTAAGGTGGTCTACTTTGAGCGCGCTTTCGGGGGGTAAAATGCCAGAAAATAAATTATTTTGCTCAATACTGTTACAAGTATTGAACACTAGAACCCTTGAGAGACCCTCATGCGAGGCGTTGGAGGTCAAACCAACCATCATGTTTCGATATTGGATAGTATTGAAGATATCTAGCAAGTCACTTGCGTTATTGATATGAATTAGGGCCCGCTCGGTGATGGAACATGACCCACACCCGCCAAAAATACGAAATTCGCTTTTTTTAAGGACGAAAATTATTGAATTGCCTCCGCGCAAACGTGTGCCATAAGCACTTAAGTCATGGTATGATGGCCACGAAGCCTTCTAAAATTCGATATATATGTATACTTGGTCAGTTTAATTGCTCATGGCCTATCCATAGGCATAGGATGCAGTAATGGTGTCATTCATATTGTCAGGGGTGGTGGCATGTAAGCGCCCAAATATGCAATTTCCACCCGCACCCGCACCCGCACCCAAACCAGTCATAACTTCCTCGATACTTGGAACCATGTGACCTATAAAGTGTTATATTACATCCATATGCCTCACAAGACACTCTAATATGAATATACGGCATATTAATGGAGGCAAACACCCAACAGTCCAGCCAGGATCAATTACAGCTCATCTGCTAGACCCACTCACACGCTAAATTCTCCCAAAATTATTTCCCGCTGCATGATGCTACAAAATTAGTTTCTCGTAGTCGGATATACTATTTTGAATCATATTTGGGCGATGCACGGCGCTTGGGCACCCGTTGGATTGCTCACGAGCATGCTACTTGTGCATGCGTACTGGTACTCAGTCTACCAGGCCCTAGCATCTCGTCCCCGAGACTCAATCGTGCACCTCCAATATCAATCATGCCCAACTCGATACGTCTCGTAGTCCGGATTATCATATCAAATCATGCCCTTGCGATATATGGCGCTAGGGCGCCCGTTGGGGTGATTCCTAGCATGCTACTTGCGTACGCGTACACCTGTGCCGACTGTGAGGTCTTAGCGCATGTTCGACACTCAACCATGCATCCCCGACAACGTATAGGCCCCGTTCAATGCTGGTTATAGTCAAAAATATCGTTTTGAATCATATTTGGGCGATGCACGGTGCTTGGGCACCCATTGGAACGATTACGAGCATGCTACTTGTGTATGCGTACTGGTACTCAGTCTACCAGGCCCTAGCATCTCGTCCCCGAGACTCAATCGTGCACCTCCAATATCAACCATGCCCAACTCGATACGTCTCGTAGTCCGGATTATCATATCAAATCATGCCCTTGCGATATATGGCGCTAGGGCGCCCGTTGGGGTGATTCCTAGCATGCTACTTGCGTACGCGTACACCTGTGCCGACTGTGAGGTCTTAGCGCATGTTCGACACTCAACCATGCATCCCCGACAACGTATAGGCCCCGTTCAATGCTGGTTACAGTCCAAAATATCGTTTTGAATCATATTTGGGCGATGCACGGTGCTTGGGCACCCATTGGAACGATTACGAGCATGCTATCTACTTGTATCACGTTTGATCGCTTGGAATATATCAGGTTATGCACATGGCATATATGGATGCATTCGTCGCATCTTTATGGAACCAATTACCAGATGCCAACGGGCCGTATGACCTAAACATGATTGGGTATCGTGTATACCTTCAATTTGCATGCTTACGCGCGTGATTCGGCGGTGTGGTGGGTTTCTAAAAAAATTATTGAAAATATCATGCCAATTGACAGACCTTTGTGAATTGGGCAATCAAGAAAATCACTACCCCTATGGCATTATGCATTTATTCAGAAGCCTACAAGTGAAATATCGACCAATGGCGCATATGGTAACTAAATTTAGGTCATAATTGTGCCCGGATATGCGGGGTAGCACCAGTGGACCACCGGGGATGCCTGAAAAAAAATATTGAAATTCAATACTTGTAACAGTATTGAATACGATTTCAATACTGCTACAAGTATCGGCGGGCAGTAGCCATGGAGGGCGTAACGGCCGTCGGCAGGATGGGGACGAGCACACTCGTGGTAGAGGGTGAGAGCACTACCACGAAGAGGGTGGGGCAAGAGGCAGAAGAGAATCTCGTTCATGGTGACGTGATAGAACTCGTACTCGTGCTCCAGATCCAGTAACTTCGCCGCCTCGGTGTACGAGATGGGGAACATCACGTGTGTCAAGCCGGCAGTGAGGGAGGCAAAGTCGGCGTCGACGGTGTCATTGTCAAAAGTAAAACCGTTGGGGAGCTTGAATCCAGTGGACTTGAGGAAGTGCAAGAGGTCGCTCCCATACTGAAATACGTAGGAGAGCTGTTCGCTGTACTCCTCCTCGCGGCCCTCCTCAACAGGTGTGGTCAGCAGAACGTCGGGATCGTTGAAGAATTCGAAAGCCGTAGGAGCTTCAATCGTGGATGTCGGTTTTGAACGTAGGGAGGACGTCCCTATGATACGGCGGGGTCGATGGCCAGTAGATGGGGTACTGTGCGATGTCTGCGAAGGTGATGGAGATGCACTTGTACGCGCACGCGTGCTGCGCGTAGAGCTGAGCCAACTCCTTCACGTCGGGCGGTAGCCATGTCGGGTACAAAGTAGTGTCGGTCCAGTTGAATTTTGACGCACGTAACGTGCGTGAAGTGTCGGTAAATATCGGGAAGTGTCGGCACAAAAATGTCGGGGTTGACCGATGCGAAAGCAAGCCGGCCGTTGTCGGCAGTAGTGTCGGTATAAAAATGTCGGCAGTAGTGTCGGTAAAAATGTCGGAAATAGAGTCACAGCGCGCGAAGCGGACGGAAGACTGAAGAAAACACCACCACTGAACGTGGGTGGGCTATAACCTTATAGGAAAGTAGATATATAGCAATATATATACTCTCCTGTGGAGTGTCAAAACACAGTGAGACAGGGTTTTTGGTTCGTCTAAAGTCGGATTATACTGAAAGATGATCGGGCTTTACGCGGGCGGACCGGGACCCACGAGCTTCGGAGCAGACAGCAACAGGCACTGCAAGTGACATCCGATCAGGCGAGGGGTGACACAGGACACCACAGACCTCCCCCCTTATGGGGGTGAAAGTCGGTGTTCCCATGAATGCAGTGAAAGTTTATAACTAGTCAAACTCCAACGATACCCAAACGACTCGGCTGCAACCGTCAGATTTTCAACATTTTGCCTAAATAAATCATGCGATCCTCTCGTCACCGGCCTCCGATGTGCTCTCGGGTAGCCCTAAACACTTTCTATTATTTTCTTATTTATCGATTACTATTTACCTTCTATTATTTTCTTATGTATCGATTACTATTTACCATTGCATACCATAGCATCACTTTTAGCCGTGGATACATTACATACACGTGCACAGCGGAGACCCCCGCAGACAAAACAACACACTCTGCGGTCAAGGCGCGTTGAGCACATCCTGGACTGTGTCGTCGACAACGGATCCGGGTCCAATCTGAATTCGTAGGACGGATCCATAAAGTTTTCAGGCTTCGACGCTTCGGATCCAGCATTTTGTTCAAATCCGTTCGTATCTGTAGCTGTCGGAGCCAACGAAAATCAGGCGAACGGATACACAAAATTTTAGGATTGTCACTGTATTCGTACCCGAAAATCCAGAAAATATCTGGATTAGTCTCCGTGGATCCGTTAAATTCCATGCTGCCGATCGAAAAGTCAAATGTCAAAATATCAATTGTGATACGAATTTCGATTGTCAAGGGATATAAACTAATCAAAATGTGGCAAAACGTGTGGTGGAATTATCCTCTTAGCACATCTGGGAAAGCAGGGTCATATTGGCAAACACCCTACCGGATGTGGGTTCAAAATTGTACTTGACAGGTTTGGATTCGTAATATCGTCGGAATGGAATTCGGACGGATCAGGATACGATGCTTCTTAGGATCTGCCCGTATCTGTATCTTCGAAAGCCGCTTAAATCGAGGATTCTATAGGTCGGATTCTGATTTGTGTCTGGATCCGGAGCGACGAATCCGGATCCGTCGTCGACACTGATCCGGGAAGCGCATGCGAACCAGCATTGCACAACCCTAAAATGTATAGTGCACCAAAGTAATTTCGAATACCTACCTCAAGGCACGCAATACTTCACTGCGCCTTGAAACCCATATGGCCTAGCTTGTTGCCTTCCAAGTCCTCGCGTTGTTGAGGCCACCTCTTGGAAACGCCGCGTCCATAACCCATTGAGGATGCGGAACGCGCCCCCAACGCAACCATCATGTATGGGGTGAGTGTGCCAGCGCCAAGATCACATGCGTTCAGAATATGCCGGCCTTCCCTGTAGTTGTACGAGCCACAAGTCAAGATGTTCCACTGGCAACATATGAGGCAATCTAGGACACTCGGAGAGAAACATACCTCCTTACGCCACACAACTTGTCAAACTATGGTATGATAGCAATATTTGCGCTTGTCCGCGTCATGCGCGGCAAATCTCTCCCATCAATGGCTTCCTCAAGGATTACTCACGGGGAAGCCGATTCCCCCTCCACTGTATGGGGGCCTGCTTCTCCTTGTTTCACCCCTCGCCCTGAGTCGTGCCTGTCATCTTGTTATTTGTCACCGCTCCGACGGTTCCGCTCTCGATAAAACACCTAAGTATTTTATCTTATGCAGTTTTAGGCCGACCGGATCACCGCCACCTGTGTTTCCTGTGTTTCAGCGATATATATCCCTTATATATATATATATATATCACTTCTTTCATCAATTACTCTCAGCCACAGCTCTATATCGGTTTGATTTTTCGGTATCGATACAATCTGATATCCGAAAAACGGTATCGATAATCGGCACAATCGATAAATACTCGATTTTTTGGGCATTTATATGCAATTTGTTATAAATTAAATATGGAACACCGAAACCTACACAATCGATAGTTGAATATGATGTGAAAGCAGATATTATTGATATATATGCTTATCACTGAAAAATGAAATGCAGCGCGGTAGGGTTTCGGTTCTCGGCTAAAGTCGGATAATACAATAATGATGGTCGGACTTTAGCTGGCAGGGCCGTGGCACACTCGCGGTGCAAACAGGCAGGCACTGCAAGTGACATCCTACCAGGCGAGGGGTGACACAGGGGGCACCACTGTTCCCCCCTTATCAATGGGGGGAGAAAGTTGGCACTCCCATGACACCACCTCACCCCGAAGGAGGGAGGTGCACTGCAGGGCCAGCCGGTACATCCGGACAGGCGGAGAGTTAGTCTAGGGGTCACACCAACCCAGCTAGTAGAAGCAACGAAGCAAATTAACACTCTACATTTCTAATCACGATGTGCCAGTTAGGGTTTGGGCAGGTCGCCATTGACATCTCCAGTAACTGCAGAGTTTGGCAACCAAATCGGTGAGGGACGGAAAGCCGGTCAGTCAGTGTCCTCGTCATGGAAGGCGAGGGCGGTACCAGCAGGCTCATCCGGAAGTGGGGGGGCAAGGTCTTCAGCCGCAGACACCACCAGAGTGTCGCCATCGACGGTGTCAATCGTGCTATCGTCACCAGGTGCGGGCGGCGAGAGTCGCACGGACTGGAAGGCCGCGTCAGCAGCGCGGGCACAGTCGGCGGGGCAGGCGCGGTGTCTGCAGGTGGCGGGCCGAGCGGCGGGCCGAGGCGGAGCCGGCTTGGAGGTGATGAGGTGCTTGTTGTTCGCGAAGGCCTCGAGGCAGACGAAGGGGCAAGCACCACGAGTGTCGGGATGTGCATCTGTGACACCCCACACGCGGAAACAGACAGCGCACGGATAACCCGTGCCAGACCACTTAAGGTACAAGGAGGTGGGGGAACCGGCTACCCACTACTTCCCATCAAGCGGCGTGTCGGACTGCTTCTTCGCGCGGAGTGCCATGGCCGTAGGACGGCCGGGGGGTTCAGGGGTCTGGGGCTTCTGGGCGGCGGTTTTAGGGCGGTATCCAGAACCCTCAGACCGAGTGTCGGGGCTCGGTGGGGACGAAAGTGTGGCCAGGGGCTCTCGTCCCGGAATGCGAGGCGGATGCGAAGTGCGAGGCGGTCAAAGGAGGACGAATGACCTGAACGCAGCTCGCGGAGCACCACCAGGTACAGTGGGGCGACGTAGGGGCTTTTCTTGGCGGACTCGGACAGAATGTGCCAGAGGTCAGCGACGCGGTCGGAGTCGGAGTACGTCGGCTTGATCTTGCGGTGACGTTCACAAAGACGTCGAATCGTAGCCAGCTGGGGAGCTGGGTCCACGGTCTCAGAGAGGGTGATAGCCCTCATCTGGGTCCAGTAACGCATCCCATCGGCGTCGGGCACGCCCTCGACCTCGTAGCGGAGTCGCTGGAGTGCGTAGCGGCCGTCAGCGGGATGGGTACGCGCACACTCGTGGTAAACGGATAACGCGTTACCACGAAGGGGGTGAGGCAGGAGGCAGAACAGGATCTCGTTCACAGTAGAGTGGTAGAAGTCGTGGTCGTGCTCCAGGTCAAGCAGCTTGGCCGACTCCGCGTACGAGATCGGGAACATGACGTGAGCCAGTCCAGCGGTGAAGGCAGCGAAGTCAGCGTCGGCGGTGTCGTTGTCAAGGGTGTACCCAGCGGGAAGCTTGAAACCAGTGGACTTGAGGAAGCTGACGAGGTCACTTCCATACGTAAAAGCATAAGAAAGTTGCTCTCGACATTCCTCCTCGCGGCCCTCCTCCACAGGCGTAGTAACCAAAACGTCGGGGTCATTGAAGAAATCAAAAGCTGTTGGAGCCTCAATCGTTGATCTCGGTTTCGCACGCAAGGACGAAGTCCCCACAATGCGGCGGGGTCGTGCACTCGTAGATGGTGTAGAGTGCGATGCGGTCGGTCGGTGATGGGGACGGAGACGCACTAGTACGTGCACGTGCTGCACGAAGTGCGGAGCCAACTGTCTCACGTCGGGCGGAAGCCATGTCGGGTAAAAAATATTGTCGGTCCAACTGAGTGGTTACGCGCGAAAAAGTGCGCTAGATGTCGGAAAATGTCGGTAATAAAAGATGTCGGTACTAAAGGGGTGACCGTTGCGAAGGCAAGGAGGTCGATGTCGGCAGTAATTTGTCGGAAGATGTCGGTACTAGGAAGATGTCGGTACTAAAGAAAAATATGTCGGATAGAATCGCCGGGCGCGAAGCGGTTGGAGAATGGAAGAAACAACACCACCACACTGAGAAGGAATCGTGGTAGAATGTGGTAAACTGGTGTTAAAATGTGGTAAACTGGTGTTAAAATGTGGTAAACTGGTGGTAAACGGCGGTAAGCCCCTATGTGGGGTGGTAATCAGGTGGTAAACGTTAAAATATTTATGAAAAAAAAATAACCGGACGGTAAATCATTGGTAATTTGCGGTAACATAGGTTGAAGCATGGTAAAAGCCTGGTAATTTCAGAACGGAGCGTGGTAAACGAGGATCTGGAATGGTAAATGGTCGTGGCCTAATGGTAAATGGATATAAAACTTCGCAATGTAGTATAAATATAGAGACGGAGCTGTTAAATCGTGGTAAACGAGGATCGGGAATGGTCTCAGATCGAGATGTGCAATTCTCTGGTCTGTGTCACCAACGCAAGGTAGAATTTGAAAGGAGTGGAGCGCCGTGCCCGTCCAGTCCCCGGGGGCGAGCTTGCTATTCATTCTGCCGCAAACTACTTTTTACGGACTCAACAGGCAAGGAGCCTACCGTCTCGAAGGCCAAAGAGTCGGCAAATTCGAGCACGCAGCGAGCAGAGGGTGCAGCTCACGTTCCTCTCAGCTCGATACTTAGTCTTCCCGTGTCCCTCGTGGCATTTTTTTGGGACCTAGGGGGATATATTAGTTTCCGAATCACTGTAAACACGTCTGATACCTAAGTCTTCGAACAGTGGTCATAATGGGAGCTGATCTTGAAGTCAACGGTTCTGAGGAGGTAGCGCCTTCATTCCTCTTTTACCCACTTGGACGTTCATCGCCTCGAAATAAATTTACGGTAGTAGACTTTTTGGTTTCTTCGGCCATGCAATGCGGCTGTGTAAGGAACTGTTTGTAGTTAGTTTTTGCGAGTTCGATTTGCACGAGAGGAACCCTAGGATCTTCCTGATGTTTCAGCGTGCTATGCAATCGGACACGTCAGCTGTCATCCTCCTGGAAAATCGATATATGCGGGGGTCTTATTTCTTTGTAGGCGGGAAACGGAGTCGTTACGGATGTTGTAAACGGCGCTCCGACTTCAGAAAAGGGAGCGAGCAGAAGCAAGAAGCGACGCGAGAAAAAGAAGGCCGCTAAGGTAGTCCATGCGACGGTTTTCTAGATTCGGCGTTCAGCCCTGCTGTACGCTGTAGTTTTTTTCCACCACGGGAATGAGAGCGAAGCAAGCTTGTTGCGTAGAGGCTTTCAGAAAGTGATAAAGAGGCGCCTGTGTTTTGCTTCCCACTTGCTGTCCCTGTTTTGATCTTTCTATCTTGTTTTAAACCAACCCTTCATGTCTCAGGAATTATGTGAGAGTTTGTTAAGGCTGAAGAACGCAGTAGCGGTACTCGACTGGCTATTACTTACTCGATTCCTATTTTATACCTGACCTCTCTCCAACCTCTGTTTCGGGTAGGCAAATCCTCCTCAAAAAAACTGCCCACAGACCACGCCATCGCACAAAACTTTGAAAACCATGTGTTATGTCCGGTGTTAGGGCGTTGAATCAGAAGGCTAGCTTCCATGCGGTTACACTCCTGCACGTGTGGCTTCCTCCGAGGCTTCCTCGAGAGGGTCGTGCCGGAAACCCGTTTCTTTTATCTTTCTCGTTCAAGCGGCAACCTACATATATCAGCCCACACGGACCGAACTCGAGCCACCGATTCCGCATTGTGCGCTTCTTGCCGGCAGGCCGATGAACTCGAACTGGCCTCAGACTACCGCTCTCTCTGCGAGACCAAATTGAAGGAGTTCGATCCGGACATCGAGCTACCCTTGCGCGAGGTGCGCTCCATATCTCCTTACCTCTCGAGCTCGTGCGCAATACACATTACCAGTCTGTACTCTTTTGCTTCTTTCTAACGCGGCTGTACGCCCGCGCACACAGAAAGCTGGGGCGCTGGGTCCGGATCGCCTGGACTGCGCACCCTTCAAACGCGCAACAACCCGACCTACGTCGTGTCCACCATTGCGCGTCATCGAAATGAGCTCATCGACACGCAACATAGCTACCGGAAGGTGTGTAATTCGCCAACCGGGAGCTGCCGCGCGGCGCGCATGCGGCGGTAACTAACTGCAGTGAACGGGCAGCGCAAAGTGGCCGGTTCTGCTTCGAGTAATTAACAACGGTTGCGCCCCATATTGTGCACCGAGAATCCGATTGCGGTATTCCATGCGCTCCTATGTTATCACTCCTGCCTTCCGGTATGGAGAGGTTTCCGCGGGCGGGTAGGTGTGTGCACAGAGACCCTTATGCCCCGTTCACACTGCTCCTTGGTGTTGTGTTACATGCCAGTGCTCCCGCAGACTGCCGACGCAAACTAGTCTTCAGGCCCGGCCTCTAAGATGGGAGCTGGTATGCTGGCACCGGGTTCAAAGGTTGTTTCAGAGGGGAGCCTTGGGGCTATGTGAGGCGCCGCTGCGTGGCCGGGCTCGCTGGTGAGTGATGTGCAGCTGGAGAAGATGGCACACAACGCAGAGGCGCGCACGCTGGAGGCGCAGACACAGGCCCGCCAGATGAAGACGCAGCTGGAGGTCACAGAGAAGGAGCTCGCCACGGCGAGGTTAAAGGCGGAGACACTCCAGTGTCAGGTGCATATGCCTCCTCCCCACTTCTCATGACTTTCCCCTCCTGTTGTGATGGGGCAAGTAGTTGATCCCAAGGAAGCACTCATCGCTGAACTGTGGCACAATCCAGCTGTCCCACCCTCCCCGTGTGAGGGATCCACTGATGGTCCGGTCCTGTTTTGTGTAAGGGGCCCAATAATAGTCCCCCTCGCCGTTGCTGCTGGTCGTGAGCGGCCACTGGGTATTCCCCCTCGCCGTTGCTGCTGGTCGTGAGCGGCCACTGGGTATTCCTCCTCGCCGTTGCTGTTGGTCGTGAGCGGCCACTGGGTATTCCCCCGCTTGCTGCGCTTCCATCGAAGAAGCACATCCCGGCCAGAGCCTTCATATAGCAAGTCGGCGACGCGGACTTTCTTTTCTCTAACTTACAACTGGGACCTGCAGGGTGAGGAGGAAATGGAGGAGGCCGAGGAGGAGAAGAAGCCGGCTAAGAAGGTCAGATCCACGCGGGCTGGCACTTTCTTTTCAGAGTGGGATTTCCCAACTCGCACGTTGAGGGCAAGCTACGGTGGCCCGCCTTCTGCTGCATTCCATAGGGGCAGCGGTCGCGTTGCCTGCTCGTGTGCCCCCTCGAGTTACGACTAGGGGGGATGCCTTTTCACTCCCCTCGGAGCCTTTCCACTCGCTCGGAAAGTGAGGTACTGGTTAGAAAGCCAACGGCGATTCACCAGCCTTTTTTCCTTCTGGATCGGGGCACAGGGCTCGGCGCGCCTGCTGTGAGCTCCCCCCCTCAGTTTGTGCGTTGTACGGTCTCACTCCTTGCCTCAACCTTGGCGATTAGTACCTGGTGTTGGGTCCGGCTCACTCCCTTTCTGAATCCACTTCACGTGCTTTGCTGTACGTGCCCTTGCTGGCGTGGCAGCTGTTCCAAGGTTCCAGTATATCCAGCTCCAGTATATCTAGGTCATGCGCACGTACGGGAAAATACACGCTCACGGCGGGCCGTGACGAGATGCGGGGAGGGTGGGTAGGTGTCTTAGGGGGCCGCGGTGCGGTGCGGCAAAAAGGGGAGAGGCATCCATGGCGCGGTGCGTGTTGGCTGTGGCGGGCGTGGTGTCGGCTTGGGCTGGGGAGTGGACATGCGTGATCAACCAAGGATGTCTATCCCACTGTGCGCCGAATCAGGCGCGGAGTGGGTGGATACTAACCCTTGTTAGCGCTTGTGCGTGCTTCTTCTGCGGTCGCGAATCAGCGGCCAAGGGGGTTGGCGACGGCGGTGAGACACACACGTGGGTCAGGTGGGGCGGCGGTGCCATGAAACGGGAGGAGCGTGGCGCGGTGTTGGCTTGGGGTGGGGAGTGGACATGATCGTGTGATCAATCAAGGGTGTCTATCCCACTTCGCGCCGAATCAGGCGCGGGGTGGGTGGATACTAACCCTTGTTAGCGCTTGTGCGTGCTTCTTCTACGGTCGCGAATCGGCGGCCAAGGGGGTTGGCGACGGCGGTGAGACACACACGTGGGTCAGGTGGGGCGGCGGTGCCATGAAACGGGAGGAGCGTGGCGCGGTGTTGGATTGGGGTGGGGAGTGGACATGATTGTGTGATCAATCAAGGGTGTCTATCCCACTTCGCGCCGAATCAGGCGCGGGGT
>LGRX02030661.1:0-31882 GCA_001247695.2 Cymbomonas tetramitiformis | reverse complement strand
TGAAGTCAACGGTTCTGAGGAGGTAGCGCCTTCATTCCTCTTTTACCCACTTGGACGTTCATCGCCTCGAAATAAATTTACGGTAGTAGACTTATTGGTTTCTTCGGCCATGCAATGCGGCTGTGTAAGGAACTGTTTGTAGTTAGTTTTTGCGAGTTCGATTTGCACGAGAGGAACCCTAGGATCTTCCTGATGTTTCAGCGTGCTATGCAATCGGACACGTCAACTGTCATCCTCCTGGAAAATCGATATATGCGGGGGTCTTATTTCTTTGTAGGCGGGAAACGGAGTCGTTACGGATGTTGTAAACGGCGCTCCGACTTCAGAAAAGGGAGCGAGCAGAAGCAAGAAGCGACGCGAGAAAAAGAAGGCCGCTAAGGTAGTCCATGCGACGGTTTTCTAGATTCGGCGTTCAGCCCTGCTGTACGCTGTAGTTTTTTTCCACCACGGGAATGAGAGCGAAGCAAGCTTGTTGCGTAGAGGCTTTCAGAAAGTGATAAAGAGGCGCCTGTGTTTTGCTTCCCACTTGCTGTCCCTGTTTTGATCTTTCTATCTTGTTTTAAACCAACCCTTCACGTCTCAGGAATTATGTGAGAGTTTGTTAAGGCTGAAGAACGCAGTAGCGGTACTCGACTGGCTATTACTTACTCGATTCCTATTTTATACCTGACCTCTCTCCAACCTCTGTTTCGGGTAGGCAAATCCTCCTCAAAAAAACTGCCCACAGACCACGCCATCGCACAAAACTTTGAAAACCATGTGTTATGTCCGGTGTTAGGGCGTTGAATCAGAAGGCTAGCTTCCATGCGGTTACACTCCTGCACGTGTGGCTTCCTCCGAGGCTTCCTCGAGAGGGTCGTGCCGGAAACCCGTTTCTTTTATCTTTCTCGTTCAAGCGGCAACCTACATATATCAGCCCACACGGACCGAACTCGAGCCACCGATTCCGCATTGTGCGCTTCTTGCCGGCAGGCCGATGAACTCGAACTGGCCTCAGACTACCGCTCTCTCTGCGAGACCAAATTGAAGGAGTTCGATCCGGACATCGAGCTACCCTTGCGCGAGGTGCGCTCCATCTCCTTACCTCTCGAGCTCGTGCGCAATACACATTACCAGTCTGTACTCTTTTGCTTCTTTCTAACGCGGCTGTACGCCCGCGCACACAGAAAGCTGGGGCGCTGGGTCCGGATCGCCTGGACTGCGCACCCTTCAAACGCGCAACAACCCGACCTACGTCGTGTCCACCATTGCGCGTCATCGAAATGAGCTCATCGACACGCAACATAGCTACGGGAAGGTGTGTAATTCGCCAACCGGGAGCTGCCGCGCGGCGCGCATGCGGCGGTAACTAACTGCAGTGAACGGGCAGCGCAAAGTGGCCGGTTCTGCTTCGAGTAATTAACAACGGTTGCGCCCCATATTGTGCACCGAGAATCCGATTGCGGTATTCCATGCGCTCCTATGTTATCACTCCTGCCTTCCGGTATGGAGAGGTTTCCGCGGGCGGGTAGGTGTGTGCACAGAGACCCTTATGCCCCGTTCACACTGCTCCTTGGTGTTGTGTTACATGCCAGTGCTCCCGCAGACTGCCGACGCAAACCAGTCTTCAGGCCCGGCCTCTAAGATGGGAGCTGGTATGCTGGCACCGGGTTCAAAGGTTGTTTCAGAGGGGAGCCTTGGGGCTATGTGAGGCGCCGCTGCGTGGCCGGGCTCGCTGGTGAGTGATGTGCAGCTGGAGAAGATGGCACACAGCGCAGAGGCGCGCACGCTGGAGGCGCAGACCCAGGCCCGCCAGATGAAGACGCAGCTGGAGGTCACAGAGAAGGAGCTCGCCACGGCGAGGTTAAAGGCGGAGACACTCCAGTGTCAGGTGCATATGCCTCCTCCCCACTTCTCATGACTTTCCCCTCCTGTTGTGATGGGGCAAGTAGTTGATCCCAAGGAAGCACTCATCGCTGAACTGTGGCACAATCCAGCTGTCCCACCCTCCCCGTGTGAGGGATCCACTGATGGTCCGGTCCTGTTTTGTGTAAGGGGCCCAATAATAGTCCCCCTCGCCGTTGCTGCTGGTCGTGAGCGGCCACTGGGTATTCCCCCTCGCCGTTGCTGCTGGTCGTGAGCGGCCACTGGGTATTCCTCCTCGCCGTTGCTGTTGGTCGTGAGCGGCCACTGGGTATTCCCCCGCTTACTGCGCTTCCATCGAAGAAGCACATCCCGGCCAGAGCCTTCATATAGCAAGTCGGCGACGCGGACTTTCTTTTCTCTAACTTACAACTGGGACCTGCAGGGTGAGGAGGAAATGGAGGAGGCCGAGGAGGAGAAGAAGCCGGCTAAGAAGGTCAGATCCACGCGGGCTGGCACTTTCTTTTCAGAGTGGGATTTCCCAACTCGCACGTTGAGGGCAAGCTACGGTGGCCCGCCTTCTGCTGCATTCCATAGGGGCAGCGGTCGCGTTGCCTGCTCGTGTGCCCCCTCGAGTTACGACTAGGGGGGATGCCTTTTCACTCCCCTCGGAGCCTTTCCACTCGCTCGGAAAGTGAGGTACTGGTTAGAAAGCCAGCGGCGATTCACCTGCCTTTTTTCCTTCTGGATCGGGGCACAGGGCTCGGCGCGCCTGCTGTGAGCTCCCCCCCTCAGTTTGTGCGTTGTACGGTCTCACTCCTTGCCTCAACCTTGGCGATTAGCACCTGGTGTTGGGTCCGGCTCACTCCCTTTCTGAATCCACTTCACGTGCTTTGCTGTACGTGCCCTTGCTGGCGTGGCAGCTGTTCCAAGGTTCCAGTATATCCAGTTCCAGTATATCTAGGTCATGCGCACGTACGGGAAAATACACGCTCACGGCGGGCCGTGACGAGATGCGGGGAGGGTGGGTAGGTGTCTTAGGGGGCCGCGGTGCGGTGCGGCAAAAAGGGGAGAGGCATCCATGGCGCGGTGCGTGTTGGCTGTGGCGGGCGTGGTGTCGGCTTGGGCTGGGGAGTGGACATGCGTGATCAACCAAGGATGTCTATCCCACTGTGCGCCGAATCAGGCGCGGAGTGGGTGGATACTAACCCTTGTTAGCGCTTGTGCGTGCTTCTTCTGCGGTCGCGAATCAGCGGCCAAGGGGGTTGGCGACGGCGGTGAGACACGCACGTGGGTCAGGTGGGGCGGCGGTGCCGTGAAACGGGAGGAGCGTGGCGCGGTGTTGGCTTGGGTTGGGGAGTGGACATGCTTGTGTGATCAATCAAGGGTGTCTATCCCACTTCGCGCCGAATCAGGCGCGGGGTGGGTGGATACTAACCCTTGTTAGCGCTTGTGCGTGCTTCTTTTGCGGTCGCGAATCAGCGGCCAAGGGGGTTGGCGACGGCGGTGAGACACGCACGTGGGTCAGGTGGGGCGGCGGTGTCGTGAAACGGGAGGAGCGTGGCGCGGTGTTGGCTTGGGGTGGGGAGTGGACATGATTGTGTGATCAATCAAGGGTGTCTATCCCACTTCGCGCCGAATCAGGCGCGGGGTGGGTGGATACTAGCCCTTGTTAGCGCTTGTGCGTGCTTCTTCTGCGGTCGCGAATCGGCGGCCAAGGGGGTTGGCGACGGCGGTGAGACACGCACGTGGGTCAGGTGGGGCGGCGGTGCCATGAAACGGGAGGAGCGTGGCGCGGTGCTGGCTTGGGGTGGGGATTGGACATGGTTGTGTGATCAATCAAGGGTGTCTATCCCACTTCGCGCCGAATCAGGCGCGGGGTGGGTGGATACTAACCCTTGTTAGCGCTTGTGCGTGCTTCTTCTGCGGTCACGAATCAGCGGCCAAGGGGGTTGGCGACGGCGGTGAGACACACGCGTGGGTCAGGTGGGGCGGCGGTGCCGTGAAACGGGAGGAGCGTGGCGCGGTGTTGGCTTGGGCTGGGGAGTGGACATGATTGTGTGATCAATCAAGGGTGTTTATCCCACTTCGCGCCGAATCGGGCGCGGGGTGGGTGGATACTAACCCTTGTTAGCGCTTGTGCGTGCTTCTTCTGCGGTCGCGAATCAGCGGCCAAGGGGGTTGGCGACGGCGGTGAGACACACACGTGGGTCAGGTGGGGCGGCGGTGCCATGAAACGGGAGGAGCGTGGCGCGGTGTTGGCTTGGGCTGGGGAGTGGGCATGATTGTGTGATCAATCAAGGGTGTCTATCCCACTTCGCGCCGAATCAGGCGCGGGGTGGGTGGATACTAACCCTTGTTAGCGCTTGTGCGTGCTTCTTCTACGGTCGCGAATCGGCGGCCAAGGGGGTTGGCGACGGCGGTGAGACACACACGTGGGTCAGGTGGCTGGGGCGGCGGTGCCATGAAACGGGAGGAGCGTGGCGCGGTGCTGGCTTGGGCTGGGGAGTGGACATGATCGTGTGATCAATCAAGGGTGTCTATCCCACTTCGCGCCGAATCAGGCGCGGAGTGGGTGGATACTAACCCTTGTTAGCGCTTGTGCGTGCTTCTTCTGCGGTCGCGAATCAGCGGCCAAGGGGGTTGGCGACGGCGGTGAGACACGCACGTGGGTCAGGTGGGGCGGCGGTGCCGTGAAACGGGAGGAGCGTGGCGCGGTGTTGGCTTGGGCTGGGGAGTGGACATGATTGTGTGATCAATCAAGGGTGTCTATCCCACTTCGCGCCGAATCAGGCGCGGGGTGGGTGGATACTAACCCTTGTTGTTAGCGCTTGTGCGTGCTTCTTCTGCGGTCGCGAATCAGCGGCCAAGGGGGTTGGCGACGGCGGTGAGACACACACGTGGGTCAGGTGGGGCGGCGGTGTCGTGAAACGGGAGGAGCGTGGCGCGGTGTTGGCTTGGGGTGGGGAGTGGACATGATTGTGTGATCAATCAAGGGTGTCTATCCCACTTCGCGCCGAATCAGGCGCGGGGTGGGTGGATACTAACCCTTGTTAGCGCTTGTGCGTGCTTCTTCTACGGTCGCGAATCGGCGGCCAAGGGGGTCGGCGACGGCGGTGAGACACACACGTGGGTCAGGTGGCTGGGGCGGCGGTGCCATGAAACGGGAGGAGCGTAACGCGGTGTCGGCTTGGGCTGGGGAGTGGACATGATCGTGTGATCAACCAAGGGTGTCTATCCCACTTCGCGCCGAATCAGGCGCGGGGTGGGTGGATACTAGCCCTTGTTAGCGCAGGCTTGTGCGTGCTTCTTTTGCGGTCGCGAATCAGCGGCCAAGGGGGTTGGCGACGGCGGTGAGACACGCACGTGGGTCAGGTGGGGCGGCGGTGCCATGAAACGGGAGGAGCGTGGCGCGGTGTTGGCTTGGGGTGGGGAGTGGGCATGATCGTGCGATCAATCAAGGGTGTCTATCCCACTTCGCGCCGAATCAGGCGCGGGGTGGGTGGATACTAACCCTTGTTGGCGCTTGTGCGTGCTTCTTCTACGGTCGCGAATCAGCGGCCAAGGGGCTTGGCGACGGCGGTGAGACACACACGTGGGTCAGGTGGGGCGGCGGTGCCATGAAACGGGAGGAGCGTGGCGCGGTGTTGGCTTGGGGTGGGGAGTGGACATGACTGTGTGATCAATCAAGGGTGTCTATCCCACTTCGCGCCGAATCAGGCGCGGGGTGGGTGGATACTAACCCTTGTTAGCGCTTGTGCGTGCTTCTTCTACGGTCGCGAATCGGCGGCCAAGGGGGTTGGCGACGGCGGTGAGACACACACGTGGGTCAGGTGGGGTGGCGGTGCCATGAAACGGGAGGCGCGTTGTGTGTTGGCTATGGCGGCCGCGGTGCTGGCCTGTGCTGGGAAGTGGTTGTGTGTGATTATTCAAGCGTGACTCAGCTAATGGTTAAGGTAGGGTGTGTCGCGGGATGGATGCCATGGGTTGCATGTGTGACAGGCGGGGAATTTGGAAGACGGCTTGGCGGAAAGCTGCAAGATCTCCGATGCAGAAAACGTATGAAATTAGCTTTTGCAAATATAGCACGCCGTATTGATAGACATAGTTGGACCCTCCTAGCTAGTATGCCGCCTGCAAGATCCTAGCATAGCATATCTGGTAACAGTTATGTAACATTCCATGCCTGCTTGCCACTTGCACTAATCTTGCACACGTGGCCTCATAGTGCATCCTGCCTGCCACGTGTCCACCCGTGGTCATACCGTGGTAAATTTACCGGTCATATGTGGTAATTTTACCATTGGGGGTCAATTTACCGGTCATATGTGGTAATTTTACCATTGGGGGTCAATTTACCGGTCGTAGGGGGGTACCATGGTAAATTATATACATCAATGGTAAACAGTAATATATAATTACCGCGCTATAAGTAAATGTGGTAAAATCGTGTTAGAATTCTTCCACGTTACCAATAGGAAATTACCCACGGGATTTATACCGCCACTATTAGTATGATGGTGGTAAAACACCAATTTACCACAATTTACCACCAGTTTACCACATTTTACCACCATTTTACCACGTTTATTTCTCAGTGTGATAAGTCACGTGTATGGTACAAGCAATGGTATAAGAACCCCGATCTTCACATTTTTTATAATCATTGCATGTTACATTATTACATTATTACATTATTACATTATTCAAGAACTGTGCTTTGAGAACCGCAATCATGGCAACAAGCCCAGGTGTATAAGCGAGCATAAAATATATTGTCATCTCCATCATAGGTAACTTGATTGCGAAATCAGCCGTTGCACCAGGCCATGATCGCTTGCAACGACACGGAAACTTAGGTCCCATATTATATAGATTTCGCACTTGTCGGGCACATCCGTGTAGACGGTCAGCGATTGTAATTCTTCACGTCTAGTCGAAGGTGTTGTCAGTAAGACCTCGATTGTGCTTCGTAATGCTAGCTACACTTCTATAGGTGACCTCTGTGCCGCATCTGAAAAGAAGAAAGTGGCCGTGGGCTGTCATCAGACGGGTGGCTCTCAGAATGGTAGGAGGTGGCCGGGGTGGCACGATGGTGAGCGAAAGCAAGAAATGAAGGCTGTGTAAGAGGTATTGAGCTTTATTATGTATACCTTAGTCGGAGTCGGAGGACAGCAACTCTCTATTCTTCGGGCGACTCATCCGCGGATGAGTCGCCCTTCAGCTCCCTCTATTCTTCGGGCGACTCATCCGCGGATGAGTCGCTCACCTTCAGCTCTTCCTTTTCAGCGCGGCAGAATCAAAGACATGGCTAAATCAATTTTGTGTTTTTTGTTGTTTATAGGTCTTAAACTCAAGAGCTTCTCAAACACATAGCTAAAGGTAAAGATGCCAAAGCGAACCCGAGAAGTCACTCCTTTCCCTGAGGACCATATGCTGTTCTTGGAGATGTGCGGGAACCGACTGAGTCGGTCCGCATATGATTCTGCATTTGTTGCTCCTCTGCCGCTTTATTTTCCAGTTGCCCCATTACCGCCTCCTCCTCCCCCACCACCACCACCTCCTCCCCCACCACCACCTCCTATGATCTGGAGGTGGTCGTACCGTTATGAGCTCTACGTGGGGGAGCCTGTTGCACCCCACCGTGCTCCCCCCGGCCGAGGCCGCATCCGGGGTGGCCATGGCTTCACCCGCGAGCCCTCCCCGCTGTACTTGCGGGCGGAGGAATAGGACACAACGTGTATATATGATATTTTTATTCATATTTTGTTGTGCATATTTTGTTGTGTATATTGTGTTGTGTATATTTTGTTGTTGTAGTATTTTGTTGTGTATAATTATGCAATCATCTCAAATATTCTGCTGTTATTCATCTCTAGAACGGGGGAATGGCGCGGCCGTGCAAACGGACAAACCTAGTACCTAGGCTCTGGAATGAAGTTATAAAACCCTTCTGCGGTAACCGGGAAAATCTCGGGCCAAAGTTTGGTGTACATAATTCCATTGCTCAGAGATGAATATACTAAAGATATGATATGATGTTGTTTAGCAGGGCCGTGTTATATTTATATCATTCATGATTTACGTTTCTTAATTTGTGTTTTCTGTGCATGGTGACATGCAGGGTTATGAGTTCTTCTTCCGAAGAGGGCGCGGATTCAGTTGAAGGGCATTCCTTTGCCCGGACGCTTTGTGATAATGACTTTTACAGGGTTCCAGTCCTTGCAGATATGTATTCGAAGGAAACAAGCGGTGCATATGGTCTGGGATGGTGGAGCATGAGCATCATCCCAAAAGCTTACAAGTACCCACTCCTCAAGACTCCAAGGCAGGCAGACAGTCTTGTCGGCGAGTCGATGCTTGTGATTCATGGCATGATGACGATGGCAGCGGGCGAGGATTTCGAACCTTTTGCACTCGTGGTCGCTGATAAACAGGCTCTGGGATGCTGTCCGTTCGTGGACTTCGTTCATACTATGCCGAAGAGAAACGTACCCAAACAGCAGCCCCTGCAAGGGAGAAATGGGAAAATTGGTCAGTATTTTCTCTCATTCTTCCCTTCGTTTTCCTTCTCCTTCTAATTCAGGCCTTATTTATCTTCTGCTTATCTTTTCTAATTCAGCCTTTCGAATTCATTCGTTCTTTTCAGTACCTCAGCACCTCTTAGCGGGAATCATCATCGACAAAGTATTGTCATTTGGTCGCCCTGAAATCCCTGAACCTGACGCCGACACCGAGATGACCGTTGTTGCACAATGGTTCAAGACGTATATCGATCTCGCCAAGGACAAGGACATAGCAGAGCATCCTCGCTTCTTAGGCATTATGCTCGCAATGGATAAATTCATTTGCCCTGGCGCGCAACCCATAAGAAAGAGACCCATCGGTACATTGCCCAAAATGTACACTGCTGCCTCTGACTGCTTTTCTGAATCGCCTTTCATCACGAACCGGCAATTCCGCCGTGAAGATATCTTCAGAGCTATCGATGCAAAGTACATGCTTATCACGCAAGACAACGAGCGACTCGACAATCTTCAGAAGAATCTTGGTGAAGCAGACTACTTGAAAAACGAATATTTCCCAAAGATGCTCAAGTGCTTCACCGAACTTGTGGATACATTGCATACTATTCACACCGAGCAGTACGAGGATTATTCTCGACTCCACTCAAAGAAATACACCCCCAAAAACAATAATCTCCAGATCGTTGAACCGACTTTGCACATCTCGACATGGGCCGCGTTTGTCTCCGAGGTAATGGTTTCAAAATTCACCCCTTCTGTCAATTTTATGTTATTTTAATGCTTATCGCGTTCCGCTGCTTCTCACCTATCCGTTTGATCGCAACAGTATCTTCCAGATCTTGGGAGTATTCGCAAAGCCGAAGATCATCTCCTGGCGGAGAACGTTCCAGAGAAAGTATCTGAGTCCGTCGAAAACTTGCAAAAAGCGGCGGAAAAGGCCCCAGTGCAAGACGAGCCCGTCCGTCCTCGACCTGAAGGACAAGATACTGCTTTGATGCAGAAAGATGTCGTCGTCATTGACACCACACCGATATTCCACAAACGAGGATATGCCTACATTTTGGACAGCGCCCCGACGTGGACAGCTCCAGACGGCAGCGTCCGTGAAGACGACGCGACGATGGCCCGCATCCGATTTGCAAATAAGGAAGCTGGAAAGCCCGACGAACTCGTGAGATCGAAACACTACCTTTGGATCATAGGTAAATCTCCCTCTCTCTATCTTAGATAAAATGTTATCTCTTCAAATACTGAGAATTAATTTGCTTTCGTGTTGGCAGGGGGTGTCGGCAGTGCGGACCTTCTTCCTCAATCTTTGGCTGAGGTGCCAACGCAACCAGTTGCCAACTCGGCACTCGAAAGCGATGCCGGTGAGCCGATATAAAACATCTCTCCCTCTCTATCTCCCTTTCTCCTTCGCTCTCCGTCTTAGGTCACAAAAATGATATATGTATTCAAATACTGAGAATTGATTTGCTTTTGTGTTGTGAAAAGGTTCCGATAGTGACGGGCCTCCATCTGATGTAGACAGCAGATATCTGGCGGGCAAATCGTTACCTCGGTGCGCATTGAAATGCGGGACGCCACAATTTTCAAAACCCCTCACTTTCAGAAGTATACAGCAAGAATGGGGTTTGTACACTCCAACTTACACGCTCCAGATTTTGTATATTCTTATCCATTTTACCGTCTCACTCCGTTTGGTCGGTTGATGATGTGCATCTGCAAGTTAAGGTGCCCGAAAAGCATACTTCAGAGGTTGCTTTCATAGAATGATTGGCAATGCAGACAGGATAATCATGGACTTCGCAGACACGCCTTCGTCGCAAAATAATAGTAGATATGTACTTGTAGGTCCTTCGATCCGAGCGGACTAGTACCGGGTATCTGATAGGCTAATAATTCGGCAGGTCCAAGACTTTCCAAGATCATAAGCTCTACAGTATTTCTTGCCTAAACTACTCATTTGCCCCCTTTTCCCGTCAGCGACGCACCTGCTTCTACTTCTACCATAGTCGTGCCATCCAAGCGGCAGTCTGTTTTCACATACATCGACCAGTTTGCCAAAAATCACGGGGAGTCTTACCCATGCAGCAGTACAGTTCTTCTTCCGCCGGTTATGACTATCCAAACGTTGTGGCAGAACTACAATACACAATGCGTCGACGGCGAAGGCATGGAATGCTCACTCGGCCTTTTTTGTCGTGTGTTCAGAGAGGAGCTTAGCTCTTGGGTCAAGTTCCGTCGGATGAATTGATGCTATATAGCGACAGCATATAGCTTTGTCATTGAGCAAATTGACTTATCGTTGGAACACCGTTAAATATAATTGTATTCGAACATATTTTGAATGAAATTGTTATCGACGTTTCACATTTCCAATGTTGTGACATGCTATGTTTGTGACATGCGGGCCTTCGATCCGACCCACCTGAAAGAGGTCATTTGATTGGCCAACTGAAATCACGACGGCCACACTACTGAGATATTTAAGCACCTACCTTGTCCTCACAACTCACTTTTCAGCTTGGCACTTTTCTTTCTTCACCTGCCACCTCATCCAACCATGCCATCCAAGCGAGAATGTATTGTTGCCTATGTTCTTGGCATGTATGCAACATGCCCTACTGCCCCCAGAATGAGAATGAGGAATTTTGACTATCTTCATCCGGGTTTTTTTGCCCTGCATAACTTACGTAGAAATTCGGCTTTGAGATGGGTTCCGCATATATGCGCATTATGCTTGCAGCACCCGCATAATTACGGGTGTATACACCTTGTGTAAAACTCCTGCATAAAAGGTACATACAGCAAATCTCCGGAATTTATGCACCCCCCGTATTTATTCGCATTATGGTTGCGACACCCGTAAGTATGCGGTATACTGCATATCTCGTAAGTATGCTGCATATTTGTGAATCCATAAGTATGCAGCATACTACATATCGTGTAAGTATGCTGTATATTTGTGGATCCGGAATAGTTGCAGGTAGTATGCATCGCGCATATATATGTAATATATTTGCATTATATATGTATCACATGACGCGCTGCTGTGTGCTTTCGATGTGCGAACGTAAGTACAGTACCACTCAGCAGTAGATGTATTTCACGGCTGAGTGTAGCTGCCTCGATGTGCTAGTCCACAGCAAGCGTGCATGCGTTACTTCGCAGCACTCCGAGTTATGAACGAGATACGCTGCGTGCGTGGCCCTAAACTTAACGAATGCGCGTGTACAAGCATCGGACTCTACAGCAAGACAAACGAAGTGCGCCGATAAATACTGAAAGCATTGCGCAAACAGAATTAAAAGTTTACAAAAATACTAGTTTACGCCTGCATCTATCAACTGTAGCAGAGGTCAACGTTTTTCAAAGCAGGGTCTAGGCTAATTCATCTAATGAAACAAACATGGCATTTCGCGTCCCACTCCTTTCCACATTGATATGATAACAGCCATACCTGAAACACACACAAGCAAACGTTCGGTCAGTGAAAGACTTTCCAACCAGAGAAATATGACAGTCTGTGCAGTGGGAATATTTCCCCCTCACCACAGATCCGTGAAGCATTTCTCAACCCAAAATAAGTTCCAAAAAATCACGTTACGTGATTTCGCACAGGGACGTTCAACCAATGGTCACATACAGAGTGGGGGGCGCAACCCACAATATATTTTGTCTCGATTACACTTGCGAAGACAAGTTTTAGCAACCGCTCCCACTGATGTGATGGTTTGTAGTGGATTTTGGAAATCGCCAGGAGGCAAAAGGGGGTGCCTAAATTGTAAAAAAATACCTTGCGAGGTTTGGACCGTTCGCCGTTAGCAGACTCCAGCGAACCCAACCTGTGAATACACGGCGTGTGTGATCAGTATTTAAAACGAACGTTTGAAATAACAGCACGGAAACAAAAAGAAGACTGACGGGTGAGAAGACCCGCTGCTGAGCATGCAAGTGGTTCAGCCGCCAGTCTTCTTTAATGCATACCACGGAGTTCGTGAAATTTAATAGTTCCTACTGCTTCGTTCTCGAATTCGGGTGCGCGAGTCAACTCACGTCATCATCGGTCCCGAAAGAATGTCCCGCTCCCGTCACATGGGCATCGCATCGCTCGAGGCGTCGATCGTCACGTCGCGTCGTGCTCGCGATGTGTTCAGTATCGAGTACAGTATGGAGTATGATACTCATACTGATACTAAGTAAGTCCGTATCAATATCGAATATGAGTACTGCAGTATCTTGTATCTGTAAATATGGGTGTAAATGGGGGTGGGGGGGGAGTTAAGTATGAAAATGTTCGGGAAGGGCGGGGGGGGGGAGGGGTTACCCCCCTTGATTTCACCGTGTTATTAAGGAAATTATGTGCTAGTTGGGGGGGTCTATCGCGGTACCGTCATGGGCCCTCCATTAGTATCGCGCCCCCCATAATCTTATTAGGACCCCAAGCAACCCCTAAACGCAACGGACGTAATTCTGAATATGCTGGGTACGTAACTCTGCAGTAGACGGAGAGTTTGACTGTGGGCAAACGTGCGGTATCGGGTATGTTCAAAACACAAAAGTGTCACTGCATGGGATTTTAAATGTTTCTGGATGTAATATGTGCATAACCCCTCTCTCGTAAAAATGCCGCATGAAACCTCCACGCGTCCAACTTTCATCGGTTTCATCTTCCATCGAATTCTGGCATCGAGGATGACTTGTGTTTGTCTCTCGTCAGTGTCATGTCACATCATTCTCCGATGGAATACGGCTCCGTGTCGCGACCCCGCATCATGTGACACCTGTATTCATCGTGACTAGCATACGCCTGCGACAGTTCGTCCACGGAGTCCGAATTCCATCAAGTCTTCATGCTTTATATGATACGAGTATAAATTCCTCAGATTTCATGTTTGGTAGATTTCCCAGCGTGTCATGCATGTGCCGTATGTTGATATCGCAATCCATAACCTGCGAGTATTCAGTACGACGTCGTGAACAGTGAATATGTGACGTCCAACGTGCAGCACCATTTTCCGAATTATACACGATGTCCGCCGATTGGAAATCACTCCCGTTTTTAATAATATTATCGTAAATGTGACACCTCCTGCCGGTCCGCGTATCCATGCGTCTTCCGTCATCAGTTTGGATATATCACGGATAACGTTAACGTGGTGCATGACACAGTCACTGTATTCTGATTCAAAAAAGACGGCCTGCATTAATTATACGACTGATGGCGAATCTTGTCATCTAATTCAGAAAATACACGCTGTACCATTTATATTCTATTTATACGCCTTTTTGGTCTGCGTCCAATATGCTGCAGTGGACCGACATATGTAATTATATGGAATTTATTCGCATTAAAAAAACCCGGAAGTTCCTCATGGTATGACTGTTCGAATGTTGTGGAGGAACTACAATGAATGTTATATGTGCAGGAATGCGGAAGGCAACAAATGCACGTTGGGGTATTTTCGATGTGTGTTTCGAAACGACCTTGCCTTTCGGTTCAAGTTCCGACAGGTTCAGCCGTAACGTTACCGTCAACGAAACCACGGCGGCTACGAGTCAGAATGTTATCTTGATTCCACTTTGATTTCGAGTAAGACTTAGGATTGCAACCTCCCGAGGGTTAGATTTTCGACTACTTTTCGATAAGAATAGTATACTTAAACATATGTTAACAATGTGGTAGAAGTGTATAATGTTCATTCGTCAATGGCTTGTGTTTCTTGCCGATATGCTGATGTGCCTGTGTATGGGGTTTTCTGCCTCGGTTGTGTTTTTGTCTTTGATTAAAAAATCGGCGACTAAGTGATCCCGCATGTGCGAGATATACGAATTTGATTGGACCAAAAGTACACTACTCTTGCACGACCCGCGGTCCACTCACGACCAGGTACAAAAGCTCTTGCCCGACCCTTGAAGATTCATTTCCCCCTGTTTCTTCTAACATACGCACCTTCAACCATACCTTCAAACATCTGCTGCTTACCTTGAAAGCATCGCCATCTGCAGGTATTATAGTGTGGCGCTTGCGATTACATAACACGCTACCTCCAATATGAATGCACCTCATTTCCCTGCAGACTTACCTGTTCAGCTTGAACGACTGCACATAGAATCCGAAAAATGTCGTGTGTGCCAATCCTGGAATTTGTTTCTAATTCGCGAGGAACTGTTCGTCGATCCTGCGCTGCATCCTAGATATGACATGACTAGACATGACCCCGCTTACGCGAAGTGGAGGTTTATCCGCAAAACGCGGGAAACATGGTATTTTCAACTGTTGGATGAGCATGTATACTCCGACGAGCAAGGCGTCGCTGACATAAGAACCCCAGTGACAATGCCGGTTCCCACGGACTATATTCCCGAGTTGATCTCCGGTGCCTCTCCCGAGAATGATGATGATGGAAAGTGGTGCAACTGCCGTTAGGAAACATATACGCTTGTGTACAGTCTTTATTTTATATTTGCAAGTTCACATTAGATACTTACACTGATGTATTATTCTGCTAGCTACACCAACACTTACCCTTATTTATGTGCTCCTAGACATCCTCGACAATTATTTGGTGTATATAGATTAAATTTGTATGATGATATAGATTTGTGTATCATATGCTAGTACCCATCTCAGTTGCAACTTGTTTTCTGGGAATTTAAGCATCCGAATATGCACATCCATAAACGTGTACCGTGCATGCTGACCTAAATTGCACATGGATGTGCCCACATTTGCATACGGGAATCGGCGACTAAGTGATCCCGCATGTGCGAGATATACGAATCTGATTGGACAAAAAGTACACTACTCTTGCACGACCTGCGGCCCATTCACGACCAGGTACAAAAGCTCTTGCCCGACCCTTGAAGATTC
The DNA here is from genome assembly GCA_001247695.2 of Cymbomonas tetramitiformis. Classification (NCBI taxonomy): domain Eukaryota; kingdom Viridiplantae; phylum Chlorophyta; class Pyramimonadophyceae; order Pyramimonadales; family Pyramimonadaceae; genus Cymbomonas; species Cymbomonas tetramitiformis. The sequence continues at coordinate 16,636 of LGRX02030661.1, read as the reverse complement.
ATTTCCCCTTGTTTCTTCTGACATACGCACCTTCATACATAAAACCCTAAATAATGCATCTTCCGAACAACGTCTTGTTAAAAATCTTTCAGGACATTCCTTACAAAATCGATCATTCCAATGAACCGTTATGTATGTATCTCGGGAATCTCTGCCGAATAAGATGTGTCTGCGTACAGTTCAATGATACAATAATCAAGCGTGCGCAACCCGCGCTAAGTGTTGGGCTAGTCCCTTGCGGCAACGCTATCACCCGCTCTCTTCTTACCGCCTACATTTATTTTATGGAGGACGCCAACCTTCGTCTTTTAATTCACCGAGCCAATGTCTCCCTGCTACGCCTACAGAGCATTTATCATCAAAAGTATCCTGAAATGGTGGCACCTCGCGGAATGTGCATGTCTCCGAAATTAATCGCGGACCACCTCAAAATGTTCGCGCTGGACACCATCCTTTTAACCCCACTGCCCGAGTCCCCCCACGAACATGTTCTACATGTGCGATTCAATTCGACTGAAAGATCAGAATCGTCCTCACTTCCCATCTTGGAATGGCAGATTCGATGTGGCGATGATACTTGCTCCCCATTCGTTTCCATGCTCCATGTGCCCAATGTTCCGTTGGTAAATATCAGTGTGTTGCTCCGTTACGATGACCTGTCAAACGCTGGGGTGTGGGCCATCGACAGCTTATCAAACGCGCCGGCAACCGATGGAATTTTGAATCGTTTCCCCGATGTCTACAAGACACGCATGCCGGCTTGCTGCACGCGTGATACTCATTGTTGATAAATATTTGCGCTCTGGTCGCTCCTATTTCAACCCGGTTCCCCGTGAAGAAAGTCTATTTGCCAAAGTAAGCCAATGCATGACCTTTACGAGAAGAACACTTCAAAAAGATGAACTCGACAGTACAACGGATGGGCTCGGGGGATGGATCATAGCTAACGATTTATGATCGGGGACACCCCAAGGAGAAACATGGTATCAGCAATATAGTAGCCTTAGCACTGTGAAATGATCGAAATCTCTTGCCTAGAAGACATCATAGACAAATATTTGGTGTATTTTGAATAAATTTGTATGATGATATAGATTTGTGTATCATATTCTAGTACCCATCTCAGTTGCAACTTATTTTACGGGAATTGAAGCACCTATATACGCACATTCATAAACGTGTACCGTGCATGCTGGCCTAAATTGCACATGGATGTGCCCATATTTGCATACTTGTACATGATATGCACGCATATGAACAAAAATGCAACAAAAAAATCTACCGGGACTCGCCGAGTACGAAAGCATCATGCACAAATAAATAATTCGAGTAATATTTTGTAATAAAAATTGCGGGACGACTTACGTGTCGCTTACGTGTCGCTTACGTGGCACATTTCAGATGACGTGGCAATAACTTTTAGACGACGAAAATTGTGTCAAAATGAAGGTTTTTAGACGACGATCGAGATTCATTTATTCCCAATAGTCTGTTGGTCGGGGTTCGTAACAACCGGTGATCTAGCCGTCGGCGTGTTGCGAACCGCGTCAGTGAGCCTCAGCGAGGCGTCGATGTCGGAGTCCCTCGTGAGGGACCGTTTCGCTCGTGTGGAAACACCCATAACTCCGAAAGCCTGATGGGAGGTGGTACGCCGGGGCACGTTCGGGTAATGTCGTGGGGAAGATGCGACGCCACAGTTACGGAAAGAGAGGTAGAGCCATGCGAGCGAGGGGCACCGGAAGACGTCGTCGAGGTCGAAGGTGCTATAGCCACCAGCCCAAAAATCGGTAGCAAGCGGGATCAGGGCAAGCGTAAAACCGTAAATGAACATTGCGTCGACTAGGCCCGGTCCAGGTCGAATCCCCATAGCTGCGGCTCAAGACGCTCACCGCAAACCGCTCATCTCAAATTTCCCGTGCGTACCCAAACGCGCCGTCGCGCACCACCTCTCAAAGCGGCTGTTTTAGCCAATCATGGCCAAATTAGCTGTGGAAAATAGCGTGGAATGGGTCCACGACCTACTGGAATATCCCGGTTCAAGATATCAGACAGTCAGTGAACCAATATAGATAAACTCGTATAAGAAATAAACCCTAAGCTAGATATACCCGGAACGGTCACGGAGTCGGAACGGTCTCGAGTCTAGCTACCTGTGACACTCGCTGTGTCACAGCACAAGCTTACGAATCAGTCACGGTCCAGTGTTGGCTACCTAGGAATCTGTCATAGGGGCCTGCACCGGGACTCCCGGTCAGGGCTGCCTATACAGATTTCAGCATGGCATATCCATATCATCTAGACACATCCCCCGACCCATTCCAAGGTCTCATGGCTACTATCCGACAGTCCTTCCCCAAGGACTAAATTGAAAACTAGTCCTTGAGGAAGGACTAGCGCCGTCGATTTTTTGGGGACGACCTAGCCAATGCCAGTGACCCTATGACTCGGTTTGTGTCATCAATGTGACCTAAATTAAGTCCCTTAATGTCCCATTGGCCACGGGATGGCGCATGTTGTTGTCGGTGGACGCCCATGTGGCATGCACCCTACTATTTCCATGAAATCCATTCAAATCGCCAAGCTGATTTCAGTACCTGATTTTCATGATTTTTTTTGGGAGAGCTGTAGGTCCTAGATAGGTGCCGCAAGTGGTAATATTGCACAAGTATAGCCTATACAATGATAGGTGGGCGTGGCGGCGAGTTGGGGTTATGCCATTGGTCGCTATATGGCTACTACTTGGTGGTACTTGTCATATTTATATCAGCTGGAACTGCTTAACCCCTAATAAGCGGATGGAATCAAACACATTTTGACTCCATTTACACTAGGGTTTGGGTTTGGGTACATATCTATCAGACCGCATAGCGCCTTGAAATGAAAATTCATGAGCTTATTATCGACTCCGAGGCCGATAATTTGAGATATCAATCGTATTAATCCCTTCACGGATGACGAAGAAATGGGCACTTTAATAACGGTGAAAGTGTGAAACACGCTACTTATTCCGAAAGAAAATTTGTTGTAAGTGCTGCCACCGGTCCAATTCATCGTATCTTGAGGAGATATTGAATGTACATGTATACTATGATGTTATAAGAAAAATATTACACGCACACGCCACCGCGCATGGTGTAAAGCACTTCTACAATGCATATTTATGTGGCTATGGAAGGTGTGGTTTTAGTGTCCACTAGTAGTAACGCGAAAGGGTTTGGGTTTCAACACAGCTTCACCAAAAACTGCACCCTGGCGGCACCCACTTCAAAACTGTGACACGTATGATATCAATATAGTATGTGTCCTTTACTTTTACTCAGATCGGAAAGATTTTCCAGAAATGATGTTCACATCTGCTACAAGACTAGAACTCAAGCAGATTTCACACAATCGACGATGCTCCTGGCCATATGCCACCATAACAAACGGTCACAGGGTAAAAGTTTTGAGGTTATGTTGTCCACAAACTAGCTTGAAAAGTCAACCCTCGCCAAACAAGGGACATCACGAGATTTCCTTGGCATTCATGGCATAGCTCAACTGCAATTTGATCCGCGCGCACCCTCATTCAGGGTTCGGTCGGTGGTCGTGCTCACAACTCCTTATGCCAAGCTATCCAACAAGTTGCACTGCATAAAGAAACTCCACACTCTTGGCACCCTCGATGTATTGGGTGGGTAGTGAGTCTTTTTTTCATGGCACGTTTCTTGCACTGTTCGCAACGAGCCTTGGGCAATTGGTTTGTGGGCGGGTGATTGAAAGCAAGAACGTGTCCGCAACGGCGGGAACGTTTGTTTGCCTTCTGTTCCACGCGACGGATAGTACCTGTCTCGGTTACGATGCTTCGACACAAAGCGCGTAAGTCATCGTAGAAGCTCCGCCCACCATTCTTCCTGTAAGCATCCGGCCACAGTAATTTGCATACCTGATGCGACACTGTGACAGCGGTTTCCAGGCACCAGAAATAGTTCACGAGATACGGACGGCGAAAGTTATACTCGATACGAACAAAAGACTCCAGAAAGTCTGCAAAATCTACCCAAATCATTCCGGCGTCATAATCCAACTTTATCTACGGTAGGAAAATGTCTTGATAGGTGCGTGTGTCTGAGTCCCATCGCTCCTGTGTCCTGCCAGGGTTGTCGTGAGGGGAGCCGTGTTTTGTCGACAGAAAGCGGACAACTCTATTGTCCCCATATTCCATGTAAACGAAGGGTACTCCCTTATAGTTGGTGGTTGCCCATTTAGTGTCACCTACACGAAACGAACAACACACACACGACGGTATTTCAAGCACGCACACACCGCAAGCAGGCCACACCGTAACGAAAGATCGTGGGAGTGGGTACTTCGTTCACCTCGCTCGTACTTTGCAGGCCACGAAAGCTCAGGAAAACCGTCGTTTTTTCGGTGTGTACCCGTGCACATTGCTGCAAACAACGTATGCAATAAGTAGAAAAGAAATACGGAGGAGAACAAGTTATCCATGTACAATTCCATGCCCTGGTGGTCACCAAAAGCTCTACGAAAAAGGCGCAAGATGCGTGCGATGGTCTTCCCATATGCCCGCTCCTCAGGAGTGTTGTACTTCTTTTCGTTGTAGGAGTTCGATCGCTGCCCAGTGTAGAATTCCCACGCGAAGGGAATTCCGAACGCAGCGAACATGTAGCACATGCTCATGCGCTTGTTCGGCTTCTGCGGGTTGTAGTGGACTGTAATACCCTCCCCGCCCTTTCCAGTCCATGGCTTTCCGCCCTCATCATATGAACCAACTTTAGGAGGCAGCAAAATACTATGGATCCCTTGATGCAGAGTGTCTTGTATCAAACGGAACTTCAGGTACGGATCGTACTCTGCGGTCCCCGCCTTCTGTGCGTCGTATTCGTCGACGTCATATGGGCAAAAAAACCTAAACGTTTGCGCCCATGAATCGCGCGTGTATTGGTCCGCCACAACGGACCGCAACAAGTTATCAAGAGAAAAGTGATCCATCGCGGAGTTGCGCTTGTTCATCGTCATGAGCAGTAGGGACTGGTGAAACAATCGCAAACCATTAGGGCCAACCCACTTAGGGTCCCAAGGGCGCTGCTTCCCCTTCCCTTTGTACAACTGGAAGCGGTCGTCAGCCTCCTTGTCGGCGTTCGTGTCCTGGCCAGCTTTCTTAGCCACAGCATATTTCACACTATTCTGGCTCAGCTTCGCCCAAAAGGACTTGGGCAACAACGTGGAATAAACATAATACATGCCCTCCTCGATGTTCCTAGGTTTCCCAGCAGCAAAAGTTTTCAACAAGCCAGGTTTGCTATCCGTTGGTGGGTCGTGGAAAAGGTCGGAAGGGTTGGACGGTTTAAATGTGCTGCTGGGTGGCGGGGTACGCTTATTCTCAACGAAACCTGAGTGGATGGCTTGGGTCACACTCTTCTTGCGCTCCTCGAATTCAAGTCTGGCACGTTTTTCCTCTGCGCTTTCTGTTGCGGGTTTTGCTCTACGCACTGGAACTACTTTTTGCGCAGCCTCGCTACCTGGGTCTGAGTCTTCGTCGGGGTCTGAGGAATCACTGAGATCTTCGGACTCAGCAGGGGCGCTTTGAGGGCAACCTATGGGCAGAAGCCAACGCGACACAGTTACAACTGGGAACCAACATCGTTGCCCATCATCATAACGAACAACGACACACTCGACCGGTGGGTCTCCTCGAGGCTTATCGCGCTTTATAATAGTTCCTAGATACACCTTGTGCTTGACTAGCTGACCGAAAACATCTCCAGGGGTCTTCACACGCCGCTTTATTATGCCAACTGCAGTAAGGGGCTGAACCGGTGGCGCCATAACTGAAAAAAACACTCAGTTTTCAAGGTTTCACCCTAATGTTTCTTCACATTTGCACGTGATATAACAGCCCGTTTTGGAGATATATCGTCAACGCCGACCATGCTACTCGATAGGGCATATAGTATAGAGGATACCACGGCTTTAATGTGATTGGATATCGATATATCCAACGGTATGCACACAATTCATAGCACGGCACCCTAAATCTAAACGGTGGATGTGTCCGTATACGGTACAGTTCGCTTAATAGGGGTTAAGTATGGGGCCACATTGCCCAAATTGCAGCTTTGCATGGCCCATATCATGTGGTCTATGGGACATATTACAAATAGTGAGCATAGTGATGCATAAATATGACTTCAAACTATACCTCGGTATTTTTTGGGGAATTTTCCAACCATTAGGGTGCGTGTTATTGAATATTTTGCTCGAATTTTGGGTCGAAAAATGTCATAATTCAGCATTTTCATCTTAGTGGTGGTGTTTACCATGCGCCGAGAGCATAATATATCGTCATTATACGCCATTTACGGTTATGCACCTTTACATTGGGTCATAAATCTGATGTGTGGGTGGTGGTACATCACCCCCTATCCATCTAAGGGGCCATTAGGGGCCATGCCGCCACTAGTCCTTCCCCAAGGACTAGCCAAATGAATTAAATTTAGAGCATGACATAGCCCTAAACCGCGGCTAGATTACGGGTACCCAAACTTTGAAATTCAACTTCCCACAAAGATAGGCACTTAGGTTGTGTCCCAAAGGATTTTTTGAAGCATGGTGTTGGGCCTAAGGACCATTAATCCGGCCGTAATGTGCATTTCCGCCTAGTCCTTGGGCAAGGACTAGTGGCCCGGATAGTAGCCACTCATGCACCTCAGATCACGAAATTTCGCCGAGAACATGATCCAAAAGCTCTGTAATTGTCTCTGGTCATTGCTCACGTTTATGATGGCATATGCGGTCGGCCACGCGCCATATGCCCACTTGCTGCACTTGTGTGCGGCCCATGGCACATCCCTAGCATCTAGACACATCCCCCGACCCATTCCAAGGTCGCACGCACCTCAAATCACGAAATATCGCCGATAACATGCCCCAGAAGCTCTAGGACTTCTCTGGTCACTGCTCATTTTAACTTGCACCATGCACACACATTTATTGGAGCTACGATGTATGTATCGGATATATGTGGAAGCGTTGTTGATACTCTCCAACGTTTAAAGAGAAAAAAATGCATTCGGCAAAGTAAACCGCGAGGTATAGTTGTTTTTTTTTTTTTTTTGGGGCCCTACCTAAGGGGGGAGGAAGTGTTAATAAAGTGTTCACCTGAATGAAGAGAAGAGAAAGGGCGGAGATGATAGTCATTCAAGGGAGGTCAGGGGAGAAACATGTTTTGCTCTTTCAACAGCTTCTTCTTCAGTGATACCATCAATTCGGCTAAGAGTGGTTCTGAAAGGGTTATGGTTCTCGACCCTAGCATGGCCATTAAGGAAGGCGTCACGTCTAATGCGGGTGTGGTATCTGCACAACCTGGAAAGCTTCTTGCGGAGAGGCTTCAGTCTTCTCGGGTGAGCCCCTATGGTGCTAAGAACCTGTCCAAAGTGCTTCGGAAGGTATCCCATCAATGTAAGATCTTTGGGCCACGTTACAGTCCCTGCAAATGGTTTGTTGTCCTTGTTCGTGTAGGACGTGTCACAGTGTCCTCCGTAGTATTCTGTTGGGTGGGCACTCTGTCGGGTCTCCTGCGAGAGGGGCCACGGGCAGAGGCTGTCGGGGATGACAAGTTTCCTTTCACCCAGGACTTCCTGCCAGATCTCGGGGTCAACTCCGGTGCAGTTCAGTCTTCTTTCAGTAATCTTCTTCTCAGGAAGGACATTGATGTATCACCTTGCAATCTTTTTCTGCGTCCCACTCCAGTCATGAGCAGGAAAGTCTTGGCTCGGAGGGCTATCAATGGCAATAATACAGACATCTGAGAAATCATCTTTGTAACATCCACCCGGGAGAACATATGGGTCATCCCCCGTCCAGTAGCCGTGTGGAATGAAAGGAATGGTGTTGTGAGGAAATCTAAATACCATCTTAAATCCTTTAGCAATCCACTTTTCTTGATTTTTTGGAGAGAGTGGGAGGATCCAGATCCCCCGAAATCCTGGCACAGTGTTTGTTGCACGATGGCCGAGTTCTAAGGTAGCCATGACCGCTGAGTTTGAGAATCTTTCCTTCCCGTCAAACGGGGGGTTCCCACAAACATTCCTACCCATATTGGTGTTAGGGTCGACATAGGCATCATGTGCAAGTCCATCGAAGCCAATTCTGCCATTTGCACAAAAGGGCCGAAGGGCGGCTCTCATCTGGTCTGAGGGGATACATCTTCTCGAATGAATCCTAGGGTGTGAGTTTAGTGGGTTACAAAACAGTTCACATCCATTCTCGTTTAGCCCACGGTCGTCAATGATGATGTCAAGGAGGCTTCTTCGAATGGCGTAGCAGTTTTTGGGGTCACCCGACTCATCTCTACACGCTTTAAGTGCTGTATGAATGTCGTGTGCACGCGTGGCATATCGTGAGAGTAGTGACGGAAACTCTTTCTTCGAGAGATAGTGCCACGACAGGAGTTTCCAGAACTCTTGTTTCCTAGCATATTGGAGTTCAGGGTACACATTATTGCCGCTCTGAGTGTTAACATCCGGAAGTGTTGTCACGGCAATGGTCCCCTTCTTGGAAGCAGATGGGCGGTACATTCCCGATTCAGGCAATGCTTGGAGGTAGAGCTCCCGCTTCATGTCGTCGCGGAGGTCAGCAAGTGGAAAAAGTGTTTCGGAGCAAATGTCTATAAAGGAGGAGCCTTTCCCTGGGTTCAACAGCTTAGGTTCCCCTGTACTGGAATATCCCGGTTCAAGATATCAGACAGTCAGTGAACCAATATAGATAAACTCGTATAAGAAATAAACCCTAAGCTAGATATACCCGGAACGGTCACGGAGTCGGAACGGTCTCGGTCCTAGCTACCTGTGACACTCGGTGTGTCACAGCACGGGCTTACGGATCAGTCACAGGTCCAGTGTTGGCTACCTAGGAATCTGTCATAGGGGCCTGCACCGGGACTCCCGGTCAGGGCTGCCTATACAGATTTCAGCACACCACCCCAGCACTGTGGGTGGTGACTGACAGGTAAGTCAGAGAAGTTAAGATAAGTTAGGGCAGGAGCTAGGGTGACAAACCTAACTGCTAATTCAACTGTGCTATTCTGATACACAAATTGAAACCCTCTAGCTAGCACAAGTGCAGAAACCTACGGGCAAGGAGCTCCCGCTAAACAACTGAAAGGCACTGTGTAAGCAAACCAGATTGAAGATTGTAGATGTCAAAGCAAAGCATAAACCAAATTGAAGACCACGTTGAGGTCAAAGTACATCTCAGCACACCACCAGAGTGGTGTACTGCCAGAGCCAGAAGGGAAACTACTCGGGGTCAAAGTTCAGAGGAGCACCGTCACCACAATGTACACGGTAGTAGCCTGCAGCACTGCTCTCCAGTGGGTCAGGCGGCCGGTGAGCCACCGTCGCAGCACCCAGGGAGTGCAGTACTGCATCCAGAGTGACGGGGTCCAGCTCGGATATACCGGGGTAGATGCATAAGTCTCCCCTGCACAGCACAGGCTGCGGTGCAGCTTGACCCGATACCTGTACAGAGTCGATGTCATTGGCCGCCGTGTAGGCGGCTGCCCCCACACCCATGATCGAGATGAAAAGAATGAGGGAGACAAAGTAAGGAAAACCCCACGGGCCCGCGTGTGCGGGGAAGCCCCATGGCGGCTTGCCACATCCGTAGGTGCGGGAAGCACCACCAGACTCAGGCACGTGGGCTGCGGGCTCGGACGCATGATTGGCCGAGATGGCCGGAGCCCGCGGCTTGACGGCGAAGCTGCCGTCTGCAAAATCCTCGTAGTCGTCGGTGTCGTAGCCGGTCAAGTCAACCGGCGCAACCGCGGCGTGGTTGACAGTCTCCACAACCCCCGCGAATTCACCGCCTGACTTCTCCGTGGTGGTTACCCGCGTCGATGGAAGGGACACGGGCGGGCCGTAGCCGTAGAGCTCTAGGAGCTCTGTCTCATTCTCCAAGACAGGCATAGCAGGGGCCGGCACGGCGGATGCCGATGCCGCCGCACCACCTGCCGGAACCTGCTCCTCCGGTGTGATACCTGCGCCTGCAGCGTCACACACCAGAGCCGAAGCCTGCGTCGCAATGCCCCCAGGTGGCGGGAAAGAGGCGTGAGTGTAATGCACCTTAGGCTCTACCGCCGCGTTAACCTCCGCCGCGAGGTCGTCCAGCCGCTGCAGGATGTCGTCACCGGACGTCCCCGCCACCGGCGTCACCGCGTTAACGGAGAAGCCATAGGCTGACACGTCGACGCCCCCCACAACACCTCCGCACAACACCGCTGGCGGACCGTACGCCGTCGCCGCGCGGCCCTACGTTTCTAGACGGGTTCAATACACGTGTTGAACACGTATTGGAGGCATATTGGAGGCATATTGGAGGCATATTGAAGACGGTATGCTAATATCTGGACATTCCAATACACGTGTAACATATTGGCCAAACTATTGAACCGCGATCAGCCTGGACACAGCGAAAATGAGTATGCTAGCATGGGCACCCAAATGGTGCCAGACTCACCCACTAGCACTTGGTATCATCTAAGGAAGGGTCTAGCGTTATGGGGACAAGTTTTCACGGCATTTGGACGCGTATCGCAGAAGTCGGTTCGGGGGGGCTTTTTGAATTGGGGCCCCGATGTATTGAAATAAGGCAAAACGATTGGAGGGGTGTTCAATATGTCTGCAACCGCCTGCAACACACATACTGAACATGTGTTGAACACATATTGAAACATTCACGCATAAGGAATCGTTCAATACATGTGCAATATGTCTACAATCAGATGAATCATTCAACACGTTTGCAATATATGTGTTGAACACATATTGAAACATTCCCTCATGCAGAATATCTTTAGTACATGTGCAATATGTCTACAATAAGATGAATCATTCAACACGTTTGCAATATATGTGTTGAACACATATTGAAACATTCCCTCATGCAGAATATCTTTAGTACATGTGCAATATGTCTACAATCAGAGTGAATTATGCAACACATGACTGCATGGGGTAAAGGGGTAAGACCCCCCTGCTGCTCACATATTGCATAATACTTACAATATGTCCGCAATACGTAACTGGTATATTACAGGTATATCAAATGTGTACAGAGGCACTACTATGCGTCATCACACTTTCTGCAGTACCACATTCCAGTGGGGATGTCGGTGAGCCCTGCGCATCGCACGTGCATAGCCTCTTTGCAGCCTGCCCTCTCACACAAAAGGAGCTCGCCACCGACTCTACACTTCCCGCATGTGTCAAAGTGACCATCACTACCTACGGGCCTATCAACGAGTGCAAGTTTCTCCATATTGCGGTCGCTCGTATCAAGTATCACCGCTGAATCCATGCACGGGTGTTTGACTATCACTACTTGCGCTTGGACTTGATTGGCCAGTAGGTAGGGCTCTCGGTTGTCCATAGTGTACTTGGAGGTGTCCCATGGGTTGAAGGTGTAGTAAGCCTTGGACACCTTGTCCACGCCGAGGATGGAGTTCTTCAGCTTGAAGCTTGCGATCTGAGCTTCCGTGGGCACGGGTAACCAATCACACTTTAAAAAAGTGTAGAGCACACCGCCAATGCTAACCCGCAGAATGGCGTTGATGATACCATACCTGCGCACGAAATGTTCAATGTTTTTGTAATATACGTACAACATATCCTCAATATGTTGGGGACGTATTGCATATATGTTGCAGAGATATACGAAAAGGCAAAGAAGCATGCAAACTGGTGGTTGAGGTCGTACCTGTCCTCCCACTCGTCATCGGCATCGGCATCATTCTTGGGGAAGGATGCGCGGACGAAACACTGGGTTGTCACTTTCCCTTTGTCCCCGTCTCTAGTGCGATAGAAGACACCGCCGATGTTCACCTTGTTGTACTTGGAACACATGGGTTCGGGACCCATCATGAGCGACTTCTCGTAAGCCGTGTATTGACGACCAAGCCATCCTTCAGGGTCCTCCAATGGACCGAACGCGATCGCGGGCACGCCACCCACCTCTTGTCGGTACCTAGAACGTGGATTTGCATGTTTAGAGCGCGCGGCATTCTCCCTGTGATGACAACATATTCTTAGTATACTTACAATATATGATAAACATACAGAAACAAGTTGACAATATGTTGCAGGTATACTACAGATAGTACATGCGTGCGAGCTTGCAGGTTGCACCTCCGCCGGAACAGGTCGTACTCAGCATGTTGTTGAAAAAGCTTTCGGTAAGCGGGAATACTCGCTCGCATCCAGCGGGTCAGTTGGTCAATCTCCAAGGACGTTAGCTCCAATGCCTTGCCCTTCTCCCCGAAGGTAGTGACCACGATGCCGGGAGCTGGGCCCGCCATCAAAGCCCGCGGGACACGGCCGGCAGTAGCTCTTTCTCGGTTCAAGAGCATGGTCAGGATGCCTCGTAGGGAGCGCAAGGTTTTCAACCTTAGATAGCCGTTCATGATGCTTGCCACGGGGAACGCATTGTTCTTCACCCACCTAGCTAGCTTGCCATTCATGGACTCGAAGGCATACATCCACCATTCACGCACAGGTCCGAATCGCAGGAGCAGATCGGCCCAGTGCCAGATTTTATGGGTGTTGATTGCAAGCCACCGTGGAGAACCATTCGCTTCCAAGTCCTCAAAGAAAAGTCTGGTCTGCTCTCTCAAATACTCCATATCCTGCACGTACGAATCAATACGTTTGTAACATATATTCAACATACCCGTGACATGTGGAACTCATATCACACCAACATTGAATACGTACCCGAGGTTCTATGGAATGCGCAGTGCATTCCCGTATGATGATAGTCAGTTTGGACACAATGTCCTGCAGCGCATTGCCGACTTCACCATCATCGCGAGGCCAAGAGGACAATACCGCCAACAACTTGGACTCGAAAGCCTTCAAAGCCGCATGCGCCTTGAGGTGCTTTGCGTATTTTGCGCCGTTGGAGGCGGTTGAGGTGCGCAACAAATGCTTATGCCCATCGCCCCACCGGGTGACTCCCCGCAACTCCTTCAAGAAGGCGAGTGCTGTTTCCCGAGAACGTAAGGTGGTCGAAGCCTTCGGACGCGGTGGGATCCCCCATGGACCGTTTGTCATTTTGTACACCTCATGCGGTTCCCCTGTCCGTGTTGCCGTATACCGTCAACACGTGTATGACATATTGAACACAATTACATAAATGTTGCACTAATACAAAACTCACCTTTCGAATTCTGCACCCACTCCGTTTGCCCCCATTCTGGGTGCAGGCCCTCCTCCTCGGCAAAGTTGCGCGCGGCCTCGTTGAAATCCAGCCCAAGCAGCGTTGTTGCAAGTCTGTTTCCCAAGTTCATGATTTCGTGCATAGGATCATAGAGCCAATCCAACGCCAAGTTAAAGTACGACAACCTTGCGAATGCGGCGGGCAACTTGAATCCGGTGGCCGAGAAACGTTCCGCCATGTCCGCTTTCGACCAACCTGATTTGGAAAGTGCCTCGTGTATTTCGCCCATTCGCTTGACAAACTCATGCGTGTAGTTCTCCGGCGGCCCTGCATGGCACGTGCACAAGTAATACAACATATCTGTGGTATGTTGCAGGTATGTTGATGCATGTTGCAAACATGCTGCAAACAATCAAACTGGGTGGCATAGCGATGAGAGCGTACCAGGAGGATGTTGCTTGAAGAATGCGTAGAAGATTCTTCCCAGCGCTGGATTGTGACATCCTTTCGTACGGCACAACATGCAACACTTGTAGGCGTTTACATCCATTCGCTTCCCGGCATCGACCAAGCCTTTGTAATCCATGATCACCCCGAGTAGCATGCACCGTACACGAACATACTCCTCGGAAAAGGCGTCCCAACCTCCGCAGCCCGTCTCCCACAACTCCTCCAACTCGTCGACCAGCTTGTCGTACAAAAGAGTCGTATCGGCGGGATGGATGCCATTAAGAATACCGTAGACCTCAAGGTACTCGTACTTGGCGCGTATCTCCGGCGGCAAGTTCAAGATTTGGAAATACATGGGAAACACGCCCGCCTTGTTTTTCCATACGGAAGCCCCATCCGCGCAGAACAGGATGATTATATTCCGCAACTCCTGGGAAAACTCTGGGTACCGCGCCTTCTTCTCTTTCCACGCATCTCCGTCTGCACACTCCGGACAAAATACAACTCACCGCGGTATACATACAACTGTATGTGTACATCTGCAATATGTCAAAGACATACGTTAAGTGTATTGCAGATATGCCCTTTGTAGATCCTATCACAAGCATTGGGATCATAGACGCGTGCTGGGCTCTTACCCCAAATTGTGTCTTTGCGTCCACTTTCAGGAGACGTATGACGGCCATGCGCCCGCATGAGCTCAGCAACTTCAGGTGAATGGAATAGCCTCCGGAAAATTTCCTTCAAGGGCCACCAAAGGAATTGCAATCGCGGCTTCTTCGGAGTGCCATCCTCCGGAGTGCCATCCTCCTCCGCCGCTCCAAAGCTTTTGCCACCGGCATTCTTTACAGTGTGGACAATGATCCGCGTTCTCCAACTCCTTCTCGTACAAACAACATCCATTGACGCACATGTCCACTCGTTGGTACGGCGTACTAAAAGCGTCGAAAGTACCCATAGCTTTAGCGAACGTCAAGGGGAAATGGGTTTCGCGAAGCTCATCAAAGTTGTGAAGTAGGATCTCACACAACGAGGAAAACGATTTTTGGGTCAAGTTTTCCTCCAAGTTCCATTCCAGAAGATCCGCGAGGAGCTTAGTTGATCGCCGCACGTTGTGGTCCTGCGTACACATCGCAATTTCAGTGGTTGTCAATACATATGCAATATACTGCAATATACTGCAATACATTGTCAATATGTAGGAGATATGCATACTACATATTGCACGTGCAGTTCACTGCACGATATTTGGCATAATAACGCGTTCTTACCGTCTCTCCTCCGAAAAGCTCCTTTGCAGCATTCACAATACTTTCCAATTGTGTAGCAATCGCTGCTTTAACGGAGTGGACGGCATCTCCGTCGTCTTCTTCATCGAACCCCAAATCCTCCCCACCGCCATCCTTGGTCTCACCATCGGCATCCTCGGTCTTAGGCGCATCGCCATCCTCGTCGTCGGGAACTCCGGCCTCGCCGCCTTGACTCGACACATCCTTGGCTTCCACGTCCTGTTGTGCGTGTACCACCTCGTCTTCTGCGCTTGTCCTCCCGGCTTCCTCAGCATGTTCGCCCTCCTTGTCATCCATCGTGACGTCCACATCCGTATGTCTGTAGGAGAGTTGCAATGCACCTTCAACACGTTGTCAACATATTGCGAATGTGTTGTCACGCAAGCTTGCCCAATCATTCATGGGAGAGAAAGGGCGTAGAGTACCTTAAGGTTTCGCCGCGGTTGCCACAAACTACAGCATCGATTTCTTCAGGGTCCGGTGCGGGTGGCTGGATCTGCCCGTGGAGTTTCCGATGTCGTGTGCGGGTGGCCTTGCTCACCACGTTTCCACGTAGGTCAACTCCGTAGCACATGGCACAATCGCATAGAAACCGCCCTCGCTCCAATGTTACGGTGCCCACATTTCGACGATGCATTGCATGGAGCGAGAGCCAAGGATCGGCTTCGCCCGCCGTGTCCTTCACCTCACCCATCTCGGTGTCCTTCGCCTCAGCTGGCTCTTCCACCGGAGATCTGCTTCGCCCACCGCAGTATATCTACCATACATATTCAATATACCGGCAACGGTTTCTGATATATTGCAACATATTATATCATGAAAAATCAGTATGCAAGTTGAGGTGCCTAAATATTCGTACATACCTCATGGGCTCTTCCATCTCGGCAGCCATGGCATCCGTGGTAACCGCAATTAAAGACCAAACTCCAACCGCACGGATCAAATCTGGCCAATCATTTATTGTCGAAACGCTCCTCCAATGTCGCCCAAGGCACCGAACCTCCCGCACATTGTCTCGTGTAGGATTATCGAGTTGAGAGTCGTCGGGCAGCAGCGAGCCGTATGTAGTCGCCTCGAAGTTGCCATCGTGTACTAGGTAGACAACAGTTTCCATACGGATCGGTGTCAAAATTGCTTGATGAGCTTCGAAGAAGTCGTAGGCTTCATCCGCATTCGATGGTAGGTTGTCTCCCTCGGGGGTAACGTCAAGTGGAAATTGGTGAGGACTACGTTCCGCGTCAACAGTGACTACATCCATGAATCCAGGAATCCCGAAATAGTACCTGCCGTCGTCTAAACCAGCTGAATTTGCCGCCTCGTGCGCCTCGGGGGGCGCCTCGCCCGCATCTCTGCACAATATCGTCCCAACATGTTTCCAACATCCCATCAACATGCTGCAACCATCACGATAGCGTGCTGCAGCATAGTTACGGCTAAAGCAAGTAGGCAAGGAAACATGATGAGATGTATCACCTGGAAAAGCTCTTCGATATGGACGATGAACTAGTCGACATTGAGGATGCCCGCAAGTCAGGCATGCATGCTACTTCCGATGGTCCCATCTAAAGCATGCCCCTCGTGCGCCTCGTACGCCTCGGGGGGCGCCTCGCCCGCATCTCTGCACAATATCGTCCCAACATGTGTTCAGCATCCCATCAACATGCTGCAACCATCACGATAGC